>JAPYYZ010018890.1:0-10065 GCA_030522705.1 Eretmocerus eremicus
AAAAATTCCCACGGGCACCCAAAATTTTTTTTCGAGCTGAAACTTGGGCAAAGTACTACTCTTGGTACCTACTTTCAGGAGAAGAATTGGCGAGAAATTTCGCGGGGGGGCTGCGCACGATTTTTTAGAAATATACTGATCTGACCCATATATATATATATATATATTAGGGTGTCTCTCATATCCCAATATTTTCGAATCCTTTTTTGCCGCCCGTAGATCGTTTCCAAATGACGAGAAAATAAATTTCCAACTTGAACAGATTTCGAAAAGGAATATTACACCGTGCCGACACGAGCCGACAGTTCTTCAGTTGATCACTTCACGATTCCCGTTCTGAAGTATTGAGTGAACACGTTCGAGCGACACTTGACGACGCTTTCGGATTCTGAAGATGATCCAAAACATCAATTTTGATGTGGAATTCCATGCTGAATCTATATTTCGCCTCATTTTTGCCATCCAAGGGGTGGAATTGCTCGAAAAACTCGATTTCTATCAGAAAAACGCTTTTTTTTCATAGAAAATTGTGTATTTTCTCACGTTTTCCGTGCACCAAGGCTTGGTTCGAACGCAAAGAAATTCCCAATGAACTATAATCGATGTGAAACTATATACTGGATCCATATCCGGACTCATTCCTGCCATCCAAGCAGTGAAATTGCTCGAAAAATCAAATTTTCACCCAAAAACGATATTTTTCCGTCATTCTTCTACCTTTTTTCGGTTCCCTTCGCACTTTGGATACCGGAAAAAAATGTCCGAAGAATTCCATGCTGAATCCATATTTGGTCAGATTGTTCGGTTTCAAGTAGGTGAAATTCCCGAAAAAATCGATTTCCGTCTCAAGAATGCTATTCTTCGTCATCATTTCACATTTTTCGTGCCTCAGGGTTTCGAATGATTACAAAAGAATTCTTTGAATATTATTCCTGAGTCGGACTTTTAGGTCAAATGGGAATCCGACCACATTCTCGGGATTTACGGAGCTAAACTGTTGGAAGAATTGGATTTTCATCCAAAAAGCTATTTTTCGTCATTTTTCTATCTATTCCGTCTCCTAGGGCTTCAAGTGATCGCGAAAAAATTTACCAGATATCACCTTCCACATCGATTTTCATCCCTAATCAAAATTCGAACGTATATGTGTGATACAACGTGTTCAAAGTACTCAACATCGATCATTTTTCATTATCAACAATTCCATAAGCGAGCGTATTCTGCCTTCAGTTCTCCATAACGAGAGCCTGGGTAGTGAAATTTCAAGTTACCTTCCAAAATCCATTTCTCGTGAGTTCGATCTCGTTCCATCGCGTCTGTCTCTCAGCACGTGGCAGATGGCGCAACCATTCGTGGTTTTCTGCGTGGGATGGTCCACTGAATCAGAGATTGAGCTCCCTAGAATATTACTACGAAACTCGAGGGAAAAATCTGCACTCTACTCTCTTCATCACAATTCACAGACTCAATTACCTGTTGTATCATTCAGAATTTCTTGAAAATCGAATCCTCATCCGATTTCGGAATTGAATATGATAGTATTTTCGTATATTGGATGAAATGTGAGTGGATACAATTGGGCTGCTTGTTCCAAGAGTTCGTAACTCAACCGAAGCATCACTCTCGCGACCTCCAGAGTTGTATCATGATCCTCAAAGAAACACACATCAAGGATTCAAAGCAGGGATAACAAATGATGATTTTATCTTAGAGACAGCAAGGGAATACGAACGAATCAATCGTTATCGTGAAATAATAATTTACTATAAGAGTATTAATCATCACTATTCCTTCGACTTTCCTCAGCTATAATAGATACTTACTTCAAAAGATTACGAACGGGTTCGCGCTTTTTTCAGCAACGTTTGTTTGCAGTCATTTGGAAATTCTTTCCTGTATTCCTCCATCACTTTTGTGAGGTACTGTTTTTGATCCTCTCTCGTGGTCAATATATTCATGTAACTCTAAGCTAGACTAACGGCTCTTTCGGAAATATCATTGACGGCTTCCAAATTCCCAAGATCGAAAATGATTTTTTGCAATCTTTTCCTGATATCCGAAGAGGGGAAGGAACCGAAAGGAGGTGGGAAAATGACGAAAAAATAGCTTTCTTGGATGAAAATTGGATTTTTCGAGCAATTTTACTGCTTGGATGGCGGGAATCAGGCCGGATATGGATCCAGCTCATAGTTTCACACCGATAATAGGTCTTTGGGAATTGTTTTGCGTTCAAACCGAGCCCTGGTGCACAGGAAAGGTGAGGAAATACACGATTTTCTATGGAAAAATAGCGTTTTTCTGATGAAAATCGAGTTTCTCGAGCAATTTTACTGCTTGGATGGCGAGAATGAGGCCGGATTTGTATCCAGCATATCATTTCACATCGAAAATAGTTTTTTGGAAATTTTTTTGCGTTCAAACCGAGCCCTGGTGCACGGAAAGGGTGAGGAAATACACGATTTTCTAAGAAAAAGTAGCGTTTTTATGATGAAAGTCGAGTTTTTTGAGCAATTTCACTGCTCGAATGGCAGAAATGAGGCCGGATATGCATTCAGCATATAGTTTTACATCAATAATAGTTCCTTGGGAATTTTTTTGCGTTCAAACAAAGCCTTGGTGCACGGAAGAGGTGGGAAAATACACGATTTTCCATGGAAAATAGCGTTTTTCTGATGGAGATCGAGTTTTTCGAGCAATTTTACCGCTTGGATGGCAAAATAAGGCCGGAGATGGATTCAGCATGGAATCCTACATCAATAATGATGTTTCAATTATTTCTAGACTCCAAAAGCGTCGTCGAGTGTCGCTCGAACGTGTCCACTCAGTACGTGTATCGTGAAGTACTCAACTGGAAAATTGTCGGCTCGTGTCGGCACGGTGTTGAATATTCTTGAATAATCGTGTGAATATCTTTTTCGGAGTCTGTCGAAGTTGGAAATCCATTTTCTTGTCATTTGGAAACGATCTAGGGGCGGTCAAGAAGGATTCAGAAATATTGGGAAATAAGAGACTTCCTAATATATATACTACGACGAGGCAACTCCGAAGAACAGAAAGGGACGCGTCGCTTTTCAATCATGGCGGAAAATCCCGCAAATTCGCTTCCGAAATGGCTAGATTCGTAAAACTCATTCCAATCACTCACACTCATTCGCGTACTACCAATAATTGTGAACTCTCTCGAAACGCGCATAAGCAAAAAGGAAATCGCGAAGTCACTAGAATGAGCAAGTTGGTCTCACGCATATATTTCCCACAGGAAGATTCGCGGGGGCGGCGCAGGCGCGTCGCTTCCCTCCGCGCGCATCTCTGCTCCAAAATGCCGCTTGGCATCTTTCGGCTCGGCGTCGTCGAGGCGTCTTCTTATTTCTTGAATCCTAATTAACTCATTCACTCTCCTCTGTACTCTCGTTTGGCAGGATCGCTACTGTTACGTCCTGACTTCTAGGGATATTGCAGATTTCGGCACTCGGAATATTTGATTGACTCGGACGTGAATAACAAGTTTATCTCGACTGGTCCATGCGTAAAAGAATGAGTTTATGCTTGATTTCACCTCGGTTCGCCGACGTGAGTAGGGAGAAAGGTGAATGAGCTGTACACATCATTATGAAAGAACTAGAAGAGCGTATATTGTTAATGCGGAAAGATTCAAGACTCTACAAAATTAGGTAAGCGAGGAGCGCTTGAAATGAGATCTGAACGCGGGGCCAGCTCGTGTTGCTCTGACTAGCGGCGCTGCTCCGGGCCCTCGGCGTGGGTCCGATGGCGGCCTTTTGGTCTCGTTGTCTGTCTCGCACTCGTACGGGAGTTGCTGCTGTTTCGGCCGTGATGATTTTGAATTGGCGACAGCTCGTGGAGTTGATGTTGATGGATTTCGGATATCCATGCGAGGCGCACGCCCTCTTATTTATTTATCAATTACGCTGTCAGCTGGCTGACGACTTTACGAACGAGGATTCGAATACGATGCGGCTCTAATTATATTTCCACAGTTATCCACTTTATCCGCATAATACACCGTTACAACACTGATTTTCTCAGATTTTTTCTCATCACTCTCCTCCCACAACTTCCATGAGGTACAGCTAGACAGGCTCACCAGTTGCTGTCAGATATTGCTGAGGCAGTACTTGACAGAAACTTCTCTTATCACAAGTATTGAAACCAACATCTTCTATGTTCATACTCAGATGAGTATTGACAGTATTCTATCACGAAATCTTCATGAATTCTGTTGTACTAGGGCTTCAGATACTTTGTGTGGATTTCTATTTTTGTGATTCAGGTTTCAGCATGATCATCCAAGATTGGTAGAATGATTGAATGAAAGGAATAATGACTCTCTCCTACAAAGTTGGTTCCCCCATCATCAGGATCCAAGAATCTGTGAGTACCAAGCCAAGCAGTAAGAACAAGCGATGGGAGCTCAGAAATGTGGCCCATTGCCTATCTCACCCGTTACATCAATTCAGTTAATGACCTCAACTCTGATTTGGATCCCGAATCTGTTCCTGCCACAGACTAGAGGAATCAATGATTATGCAATGAAAATATATACGAGGAATCAGACACCAGCTGTGTATAAACTCCCAGAAATGAGATGTTAGTCCATATAGTGTCAAGACAAGTAAGAGATTTGTGAGAGATTGCTGCAGTGTGTTTTCATGGAAATTGCCGGGTTTGACTTTCAGTTTCTAATATTACGCTGGATTCTGCTGTTACAATGTCGTTGACAGATCATCATGTGATATATCAGGGGCCAATTTGTCTATTATTATGCCGGTTAATGGAGCATGCGGGTCATTTTGGAGGTTGAGTCGGAACATTGATTTCCGTCAAAGTAACTTTTCAGTGGCAATGTTTTGAATTCGAGATGATCGCTAGACAGAGGTATTGGAGGCAATATCCTCTAGCTTCGGATTGTTCAGATTTCATGTACTCCAAATGTGAAGAAGAGTTAGCAGCCCCAATGGGGGGTTTGGTCGAGCGAGATCAAATGATGATACAATAGAAGCCTACTATGGGTGAAAATAGCCAAAACTCATGAAAAATGGGATACTTGATTATTTTCTAACTCTGTCCAGAGTGCGCATTTGTCAGCAATACTTGGGATTCTTCTGCCCCCTTGTGAGTGTCTTACGCCGCGTGAGGCTGTTGCCTCAGCAACGAACGGGATCGTGAGGGCCTGCGATACTTCCATGGGCATGCCCCGTAAGGACCGCGACCGGGTTTTGGTCTTCGACACTGACGAAGGCCGCACAATGATGGGGTTAACAGCAGGCATAGCGCAGGGATCTGTATCTGGGCCCTTCAAGTGGAACACCCAATTCGACGATTTCCCGGATATGAAGCTTCCACGCGGAGCCGAACTCGTGAGATCCGCGGATGATGCGGGACTCATAGACCCACAAGGGGAGGAGTTTCGGGGGAGAGACCACGTGGAGATCATTAACCTATCGAGAAGCTAATGGGCACGATATTGACCACAGGGGCGGGCTAAGCTTCTGTAGTGTGAAGCAGGTAGTACATTCAAATTGTTGAGCACTATCGGTTTGTGAGCACGTAAGACGAATGAAACTTGCACCACTGTTACACTGCTAACCAAAGCAAACTCATAACTTGGAATGGAGAAGGCTAGCCTACAAGGCTCACGCTCTCACAAACAAAATTCGTTGGTCAGAAACCACTGGCATGACATGCCAGAGAGAACTTTTGGTTTCTGTCTGGCGATCTGGAGAGGCGTAGTCTCTGTAAACAATTTCATATAGGTATGTAATCATCAATGCGACTCCAGTTTTGTGCTCGTAATAGAGACTTGAATCGACTACTGGGTCATTTTCTGGGGACTCGTTAATGATATTTTGCATTCCACTTCAAAGTTTTGAGGTACGGCCGTAGTCTGCAGCCATATTGGATCAGCCTTAGTCACATGGTGGCACCCCTGTGATCACCAAACTTCTCCGAGCTCAGCCGCGCGATAAAGTTGTGTCGCCACCTCTTTAGAGAAACTTGAGGAACTTCTTGTTCGAGAAATACGATTCTCACTAATTTTCTACCACTGGACTCTGAGTCTTTCTGGAGTATTTGAGGTCTAGACAGATGAATTTTGAAGTTTTGAGCTATTAACAAGTATTAGCTGATTTGCTGAAAGTTAATGAAGCATTCCTTTTTGACCAAATATTTACAGCGTGTGGAGAAAATAGCTAGATCAATCCTAGATCATGCAGAAGTAGATATAGAACAATATTATTCTGAACTCGATCCATCAATCTCTCATCGAATGAGAATTTTTGTTCACTATTCAAATTTTGAGTCATACATAGTGTTCAGAAGATTCACTTCTCATTCGATTAGAAGAGAAGAACTATGACAGACTCCTCTGATGCATCAGGAGTCTTGAGAGATGGAGCTTATAGCTCCAAATATCTTGTGAGTGTTGGAAACTGACGTTCCCCTAGTGGCGAAAGCGACGAACTATTATTAGCTAGGTCTCATAACGAGCGTTTAATACTGACAGCGCCGCAGGTGACGGATTTGGAACTATTATCAACTAAGAAATTTAACGTGTCAAGCATAGGGTAGGTCAGAGCCCAATTGGAAAATGTTTTGAGCGTCGAAATACCGTGGCACTCTAAGTAACTTGATCCACAAGTACGAGGTGGGATTCATAGAAGAATGACTGAAACAGTCAGTTATAATTTAGAGAAGCACATGGAATAATAATATTGTAAACTCACTTCACAAAGCTTTTGTCCAATGGAAATTCATGTTCGTCCTCCAAATTTTGGATCATGAATATTCTTCCGAAAATTCTGTTTCCACTTGATGACAAGGACAGAACAATAACACAGCCACACAAAGAAAAAGTTCTGGCTAAACTCACAGATTGTGATACCTTCATGTTTTTGGGGTCGCTGAAATCGAATCCGGGGTCAGTTTGATCCCAGCACGTTGGGATTTTGACAAAACTTCACAATACCATGATTTTACGAGACTGGTCGGAGATGGTAATTAGAACATACTAACTTCACGTTTTTACGCTATCTGTTCATGTTCGGGATCGCTGAATCCGAATCCGGGGTCAGTTTGTTCTTAGCACGCACGCAATATCATGGAGGTGGAAATATCGAATAATTACGTACAACTAATGGTGGACTTACACTACTTACCGTCGAGTAGGTAGTGTAAGTCCACCATTAGTCGTACATAATCATTCGATATTTTCCACTTTCATGATATTGCGGGCGTGCTTGGAGCAAACCGACACCGTATTCGGATTTAGCGACCTCGAAAACATTCACATAGTGTGAGAATGAAGAGTGAGTATGGTCTGACTACCAGCTCCGAGTACTTTCGTAAAAGCATGGCTTTCTGAGGTTATGTCAAAACCTCGACGTGCTGGGACCAAACTGACCCCGGATTCGGATCCAGCGACCCCAAAAACGTGACGATATCATAGTCTGCGAGTTAGGTCAGAACTTTTTTCTTGTCAGGCTGTGTAATCCATCCCTCTGATATATCCCTAATTTTGGGAGATGAAGCTTGGAGCTCCAAATATCTTGTAAGTATTAGGAGATGTTTTCAGGGTATACAAGAACTTGTACTGGCTTGGTGCACCGTCAGTCCAGTAACAAACTTCAAGAATCCACGAAAATCGTTTCTACCTGTCACGGAAAGAGTGCTTGTGACGGCATTGGTGCGACTGTGAAGCGAGTTGTTCGTAAGGCATCTCTTCAGTTGCCTGCGGATCAACAGACTTTGAATCCTCTCAGCATGTACAAGTACATGGATGCCAACATGAAGACTACCAGGTATTCATTACTTAAAACGAGTCATGATGTCCTCCATTCATAGTCTGCATAGGAAAACTTTCTAAGCGTGTAAACTCGGAGTATCCACTCGAACAATCTTAATTGCGTATTACTGAGAAAGATTCTAAATTGCGGATCAATAGGTGCATTTGGGTGAGCTCTGATGAATGTTTGGCTCGTCAAACAAAGTTGAAACACAGGTATGACTCTGCAAGGGCTGTTCCCTATACTCGCTGATATCATCATGTGGGACCGGTTGATCACAAAACTGCAGAATTCAGAGGAGTATCAGAGGCTGAATCGCCTAAAAAAATAAAAGTCTTGAAGAACAGAGTGGCAAATTTGGCCGGATCCTTAGATTATCATTCACATACCAGAACTTCTTGAAAGGAGATTATGGAATCAATCCGACATGTCTCATCAATCTGATCAGACCGTCTTATCATTCACAGCATTCGAGAATGTTCGAATCCGAGGTTCAGCAAGGTTCCAGAGCCAGTATAACAGTATTTGCTTCGATAAGGAGCTCAAGTGAGTGAGAATTTGCATAAGTCCTCACATAATTTCAATTATCTTGACTGTTTCTCAATTTTCTGTAGATTATGTGAATATCAGTATCCATTGTTGTGTTCTAATAAGAGAATATATATACTACTAGCTCAGAAACGGTCGTTTCAACGGGAAAAAATGTGTAAAAATCACTATTTTTCGGCATCTTTGAAGACCTATTAAAAAAAAAAACACAAAAATAGCAATCGCCAAACTTTATGGGCTGAAAGTATACACCTTGGAGAACATTTTCCCATAGGTTTGGTGAGAAAAAAATTGACGTTTTTGGAAATCTAACCTCAAAGTTTCACGTTTTCACAAAAATGCTCAACTTCGAATGGCCATAGCTCATCGCGAAGATAAGATATCGAGTCATTCGAGGTTGCAAATTGTAGGTATCATCAAGACCTACAGAACCATTTTCTTAGAATTCGATTATCTTCTATCTAGTTGGAGCTATAGCGTCTGGAAGATGACGCAAAAATCTCAAAAACTTGCTCCTAGTAATTTTCCCCTAGAAGTCACTACATTCGATAATTCCACTCTGGGCGAATCTTTTCTCAAAAGTACAAGCGTTTGCAAAGGGAATGCGCCCACACAAGTCTCAAAAGGTTCACTTGGGTTGGAGATATGAATTTTTCAAGATAGGCTCAAAAAAGGTCAAAAATGGGCTTTTTTGGGCCCCAGGGCCCACCAGGAGGTTGAAAAAAATCTGGAAAAAATTCATTTCAACGATTTTCACATACTACGTGAAGAAAATTTTTCGGAATTCTTTCCAGACCCCCTGGTGACGGTTTCGTCCAGCTTGCTCCAGAACTACCCATATCAAAATTCATTCATTTTCCGACTCAAACGGGGGTCAAAATGATCCTTTATCCACGTTGGCTCAGACTTTGCAAATCGAAATTCATCACGTATATCCGTCAAAGGCCATTCATACAATTCGTGCGACCGAAATGTTGGATTGACGGGCATAAAAAGGATCATGTTGGAACAATCGAATCTGCACAAGGATATTATAAACTCGTCGAAGAAATCAGAACTCCATCATTCACTATACGAAAAGATTCAGATATAGATGTTCGTGATTTTGGAACGATTTTCAATGAAATGTTAGATTTCCAAAGAATCTCAATATCATGAAAGCTTCAAAGTTGATTTACTATCCAAAAAGGCAAGTAGGCATCTATAACGATTACAACTCAGAGCCTAGAACATTCATCGTCGAATCTAATATTACATTGGATGAACTGAATGAAGCGAAGCGAGTTCAACCGATAGGAATTAGTAGGGGAAAAATTGAAGACGTGGAAGAGTTATTCTTTTCTTAGAATCTGCAAGCGAGGGGATCGTTCACGGATTCTTCGTCCAAAACGACAGTTAGAGAGCCCGAAAAGAAGACAAAGAAAGTGGATTCTGATGAAAATTGTTCAGGCATCGAAAGAACTCCTAAAAAGCCTAGGAATAATTCTGGAAGAAAGTAGTGAGATGGAAAGAGTTATGATTTCGAACTAGAAATACTCAGCAAAATGGGGGGAATTGCTTGGTTCACGGGCACTAGGTTGCAATGATTACACCGGCACACAAAAAAAAAAAAGTACTGGTACTTTTGACCAGACCCACCTTACTATATGTATTTTGGCCCGCTGAAACCGAATTCGAGCTCGGTTTTGCCCGCTGACCTCTTTTTTCTCCGGAAAAC
>JAPYYZ010018951.1:0-15754 GCA_030522705.1 Eretmocerus eremicus
AGCTTTGACGGATGATTGCATGAACTCCCTCCAATCTTGATAAAAGGATTAGAGCTTAGAGGATGCTACCACGAATCACTGCAAAGCTTGAAATGATTGGTGTTTCTGAATTTCTCTCTTACCTCTATCAGAAGGATATATCTCTTATTCCCGCAAATTCTACCATATATTCAAGCTCTCTTCCTTGCAATTGGGAAAGTGGAACTTTTAACGAATATTCATAAATACATCAGCCGTGTGAAAAAAACATGCTCGTGCTAATCAACGGACAAGCTAATTAGTTTAAAAACACTGACCAGCGGCCATCGAGAATTCAGTTTTTATCAATCTTCAACTCCTGAAGAGTATTGACTATAGAGCGAATAATATATTAGTTCATGTAAATATTTTGGGAAAGTAGGAGCCTAGTAAACTTTCATTATTCCAAATAATTTTGGGCTATAACAGGAGCATAGGTGGATGATTTTTCTCTCCTTACGTTTTTTAATTGGAACTCGTGCAAGGTTTGAAAAAAATTTGATTAAATTCCTATCGGATTAGAGCAATAACTTCAATCATCAGAAATTCATCTGATGAAAAGGGGATTGCAATACACGTCAAATAGGCTGTTGAATTACACGATTGATGGGTCTACTAGATTAACTTCAATCAAATGCTTAATTGTGTGACAGACGAGAACAGCTATTTTGCGTTGTTGCGCACGAATGAACCCTGCAAATAAACGAAGCGTCTATCTCACAGCTCGATCAATACAGCCACGGCGTGAATTTGATAAGATGTTTTGGAAATTTAGTGATCTTTTCAAACACATGAACGAATATTATGCTAGGGATGAATATAAATATACTTGTATCCCTCTAATTCTGAACAATGATTGGATGTTTCGAAAATTGAGTGATGCTCGAGATACTAGGAGCCGCAGAGATGAAGGATGTAGATGTGACTCTATGTATAGAGCGGATGTAGAATATACGAATCTCAGAATATCGATTGTACAGTCAATTGAACTAATCGAACGTTCTTGAAATTTTCGTCTTTCGAATCGGTTTTCGCACATAACCTTGTCCCAACGTCACGCGGATCACCGCATCCTGAATCCAGGGTAACGTACGAATACCAACTTGAAAGATGAAAAGTTCATAAACGTTCGATTAGTTCAAGTGTCCGACGAGTCTTCAAGAGAATGGAGTGGTGAACGGGGTTCATGAAGGTACGAAGAAGATTTACTAAGGTTGAGGAATTTTTTCAAATTATCAAGTCAGGGGAAGGAGAGATCATTCGTGTATCAGTTTTTGATTGGACTGTTCGGTACCGAATTGATGTGAGCTCACGTTTCGAACGCTCAATTGGAATTTTTCGCGATGCAATTAGAAATCTGCAAATTATAGGCTTCTGAGTAGATATTTCTAAGCGATAAAGTTTGTAATCTAATGATCTTGTGAAACATTGAGGACATAGCTGAATAATTCACCGAGATTTTTGGCATGGGCAGTTCAATCGAAGATAGATCGAAAAAAATATAAGAATTTACAAATTGATGGAGTGGTGTTTTAGTGCTAGCTCCACGAAAATGTCACCTAAAAGCTCTAGTGACACCTGTATACCGCACGAGTGCTGTTATGGATCTCATTTTTCAGAGAGAACAAACGGGTTTCATGCATCAACTCTTCTCGCGACGCGATCAAACGGCCACGCAGATAATGGCTCGCCGTCAATTTTGTCGATGCGCTCGATCACAGAGGCACCTCTGCAAGCTCCATCATGTCTCCACTCCACTATCCACTCTCGTCCCATATCTCCTCGAGGCAGCCCCTTTGACACACGCACGTGTAGGCAACTTGCATGCAGCACTCCTCGCTTTACTGAATTTCGCGCCTTGCATTAATTACTTTTGTAGCTCGCGTCAAAGGAGCAGATGGGGTTGCTCCAGAAAGATAAGGGCAAGGAAATGGGATCACATACTAAAGTGAATTAGTGCAACCAGATGAATATAATGGTGGGACGCATGATGACTTTTAGATAATTTGGTTCGAGCTTTGAATGTATTTTTCATGATGTTCCGCTACGGATTCATCATTTTCATCACATGACTTTCGATTACCCTGGTGAACATTCGTTGCAAGACAGGTAGATAGATTTTAGACTATATGATGAAAATTCAAATCAAATTTCAATCCGATGGCTGCAGAATGTCTAAGATTTGAAAAATTAGAAAACATTGATGGCGAAAAATAACTCTGAACTCTCATAGATGATGATTGGAATTTGGATGCAACTTTGTAAACGACCATAACTCTCAAGTGATGTTCGAACATTTTTTGTATCTCCTCAATTAAATCTGGCAGAAATCCACGCATTGGACTCTGATACAATTTTTTCCTTGCATAAATTGATGTCAATGATAATCGATTCGTGACGGGTTTTTTCAAAGTTAGATAATTTACTCTCGAATGCTAGGTGCTGTCACATACCACGGCTTCCTCTCATCAAAGTAAGTAATCCAAGACTTAGACCCAGGGCCCAATCAGCATCTCTTAAAATTGATGAGTGGAGATCCCCGTTGAGACAAGATCCAGGAGCTCTTCGACAATTGCTCGAAACCGCCCACGAATAATCAAAATCAGCGCCATATATAATGGTCCCTTTCTCAACTCAAATCGGACCAGATAGCATACACCATCGATTCACCATTCGTAACATTTAATTCGCTCCGCTGAATATATTAAATTTTCTGTCGGGATGTTGATGGCTTTGAATAATTCGAAGTCATTAGTCATCAGTCTCCTAACGTTTGGCGGAGCATGTTCATTCTCTCGATATCTGAGTATTCATTTTTGCAGCACCTGAAATCTATTATTGATTGAGAACTGGCTATGAGCATCGACTCCAAAATTAGACATAGGTCATCGCAAAAAGGTAATTCATCCGAGGTGGAATAGTGGACGACTCAATCAACCATATTTTAGCCAAACGCGCATCCGGTGGGCCATTTTTCACTAGGAAAGACCGAGGCCTCCGGGTGACGGGTTTGCATGCTCAGCTCTGGCAACATTCATATTGATCTATAGTAACTTCATTTTTTGATAGAATTGATCCGTGGAATTTCGGTCAAATTCATCATCTGGAGGCCTTGGTCTCTTCAAATCAGTTATAAATTGGAATTTTCCATCGGGATTATTATACTCCTCTCACATGTGAATACAGACGTAGCTTGGATGAACTAGAAAAATAGATTATCAAATCGATTCTCAATTCCAAGTCGTGAAATAATGCATGATTCAAAGAATCGATTTCACTCTGATCGAAACTTTGGACGAGAAAAATACTAAATTACTTGTGCGAGAGAAAGAATGACTTCGATTGGGTTGGTGTTGTACTGTGGCTCAACAGCAAGGGTCTACGAGAGGGGAACGAAGTACTTGCCTGTGAATATCAAGTATTTTTCTGACCGTCGGTATCTCGATTTCAGCTTGTTTCTGCATTATAGTCTGGTCGCACACGGGAAGATGAAATGCACGCGCGCTGAAAGTGATGTAAATTCTCAAGTGCGTCCCCTACTACCATGCTCCTTTTGCTCATCCTTTTTGTGGCAAACAAGCCAGTTAATCTCCTCTAGTGCCAGCTGCCACCACAAAAAGATATTTGCATGCTTTCTGTATTGTGCATCCAATGAGTGTCGCACCTGCCCACATTGGAAAAATTCCACCACACTCGTCTGACTTTAATCATCCTGCAATCGGTTCTTTCACATGAGAATTTTCATACAAATTTTGATGAACAATCCGTGAGTGATCGAGTTTATTTGGATTTTCTCGCGAATTCATTTAATTCAACGAAGTTGGTGATCTTTTGACATTATGAGTGATTTTTGAGATTCCATTTCTGATCTATATCATCGACCTTACAACGAATGAATAACAGACAATAGTAAATTTCATGAGGATTTTCTAAATCTGACCAATCTTGGCCTCGTATAATTTATGGAATTAAGACAGCACGTATGAAAATCGAAAGAATAGGAGTAAGAGGGATCTATCTATACGGATCATATTTTCAGAGTTGCGTTTGAATTTGTTCGCGGTGGAACGACCTGAATTCTTGGATAAATGGCAAAATTGAACGTAAAATACTCGATTATTATTGTGATTCCGGATTCTAATGAATAAAATGGACAAAACTGTGAAATTGAACAATTTTCCGAGGTGAGAGATTATCATATTCAATGAGAAAACTACAAATCTTTCTACTGGTGCTTTTTACAGAATGGGCGTACGCCGCGAGTAAGAACAAGTAGGAAGTGCAGATTTCTAGAATAATCCCTTGATCATCTTTACTTCTATTTTAGATGAATATTAACGAGGTCACTGATCGAATATTGGGACTTGAATATTATGTTTGATTGCACAATGAAGTTGTTTATTATTCTTGCAAATCTCAATGTTGCTTCCATACAGTGGTTATCATGCGAATGAAATGCTCTTATTTTGTGATCATCCTGAGATAGGAGCTCTCTTTTGCACGTAAGAATACACTCGACGAGTTGCAGACGGATTCTCTCCCATTCTTTTCTGCCCAAAGTTTCGTGGACTAAAGAGTTCGCCTTAATTTTGCGTCAAAATGCAGATCATTGGAATGAATATCTCGCTATCTTCTCGACCAAATAAAAACGAGTGCCAAAGAGTGTTTGTAGAACAAAGGCAGTGCGGTATGCAAATCATAACGGAAATTTGCACCTAAATGAAGAAAAGCAATCGAAAAAACGGATGGAATCTGCATTTTGTCCCGGATTGGCAATGCTTTCTACAATGACGATCGAGCATTCGAAATCAAAAACCAGACTCGTTTGAAATTAATAATCCTTCGAAAACTTTTCTTAAATTTTTAGCATCCAGATGAATCGCACTGGCCTGAATGAACTTCACAATTCAGAACATTGTTCAATCCGTCTGTTTTTGAGACATCTATGAGTGATAATTTTTGTAACGTCCATGAGTTCTCATTTAAGCTCATAATTTTTTATATTAATTATTATGATCTTTTTAACGCTCAAGAAAAGTCAGAGTCTCTTGCTATTTTAGGTAAATGTTTCACCAAGTCGAGAAGTTCAAGTCTCTTTTCACATAGACAATCTTCATTGAATCATAATTGAAATTGCAGTTAACATCACCGGGCTACGAAAAAGGCTGATACTGTCAGCGTTGCTTATTCGGTTAATGAAATTGGTTTCTCAGCCGAGTCTAGCGGCCAACAGGGCCCGCAGTTACAAGTTGCTGATTCTGGAGGTACGATGAAGTGAACAACTGCACATTTGCGCTGCGCAAGATGAATGACTAGATGCGGCGTGGGTGCACCGCTGACAGGAACAAGGAGCCGCGAGATCCTCCGTATTTCGCGCCGCTGTGGAACATTTTTCTAAAGACCCTACGCAAATGCAGGCTAAGCTCATGAAAATCTCCTCATGAATTTTTCAACAGAGTCAAAGTGGTTTTATTCCCTTTTTGAGGATGGAGCGAGTTTAGAAAGCAAATTCTTCGACTTTTTATTGAGTCCTCTTGGAACCTTGGTAATGTGCATTGTTGAGAGGGAATTATTACAAATCAGTACGCAAGTGCTTGACTAGGAATACGCTCCTTGGGAATATTTGGTTCAGTCATCGGGTTACTCATTTTCGTTGTTGGCAAGATTTTTATCCGGAACTGATCAACAATACAAGTGCTTGCAGAGGCTTATACAAGAAGTGCTTACATTATTGATTCAGACTATCACTGCATGCACATGAGAACATTGACGATGCGTTGCGGATATCGCTATGATCTCTCAATGTGTACGCTACGGGCGCAATGTAATGACCTATATAATGGAGTTCTTTTTATTCCTTTTAAGTGAAGATAAACGAACTCTGCAGCTGAATGATCAAATCATCACTTTGTCGAGTCAAATCAAGATGCCTGCTTATGATGATCCCCGCGGACTGAATATCCACATACTTACTAACATAGAAATCATGCTCTCTTGTACCTTTGACGCAAAAATCATTGAAATAATCCGAGGGAAGTCAATATAATGAGCGAGTTGTTACATATATCGAATTCCTGGAAATGAACAATCGAGGATTCTCTTTATTTTCAATTTCATTACTGCATCCGCAGAAGCTGTGTATTACTGATGCATTATTGGCATAGGCCTCTAAATACTAATGAATTCCTGATAAAGTTAGATTGATAAGCATCTCGATGAGTTGAAACCGTAGCTGGTTCAGGATGTCTGACTAAATTGCCGGTGTACTACTTGATACCTCGCTTCTCAAATGTAAAACATCAATGGTCCCGATTGAGGTTTCTACTGTGACACGATATTTTTCCTGACTCTCTGAGAGTAGCGAACATGAGATAGGTGATAATATTTTTGTTAGTTAGCACGAGCTCGGCTCAATCACCATTTTGATTAACGGTGTTAATTTAAGCGGGTCTCTTTAAATGACAAAAGCAGTCGTTCGCCGATTTTCGAGGATACGTGACGGTGAGCTTTTGTTCATCTGTCTTTCGCGAAGCATAATAGAGTAGCTTTCTCTCAAGTGGTCTTTGAGGTCAATCCCCTATGAAAGCTTTTGTTCTCTCCGCGGGCTCGAGTCTTCTCTTGCAGTTTTGAATGGGACCTCTCGTATTTTGTCGAGAATGATCATTATCCTATTCCGGAGCGATCTTGCTGCGTTATCGCATATTGCATAACATTATCCTGAACGCTGTATTGGACGAGTTTCGCAACCACTTATACATCCACGGGTCATTTGAAAAGTCTCTCACGACATCATTTGAAAAAATAAATTTATCCTGTATCAATGCGTGAGCCAACTTGTTTGAGGCACGAGGACTTTTTTTCATGCTACCCTCGATGCGTTCCAAAATATCCTGCCAAAAGAAATGTATTACACTGTTCTCGGGACAAGGTGTGACTAATCTTATTCATCTCGAGTGCACATCATATGAAAAACGCACATGTTACAATTACCAAAGATTCTTCTTTCATAGAACTCTAAACTGAAAATCGAAATTTTAAATATGATTTTTAGGGACCTGTGATATAAAATGTTGTATGAAACCACGCGCGGAAGCGTAGTCTTGTTTGGTACGAAGGACTTGTCCACGCGCGGTGTCACAAAGTACTATTCTGCGTCGCAGAAAAATAGAAGTTGGTCTCAGAAAATGGCAGATGGGATCTTATCGAGAACCTTGATGGCTCAACTCCACCTTTAAAGTCTCAATCGATTGAGTGCAAAGTCGGCGTAGAAGAACCTCACAAGAATCTTCATCTTCAAAGATCTTCTCGCTCTCTGTTCCAGCCTCAACACGCTCGTCGTTCGAGACACTCGGTCCCAGGGAGGAGGCACCTCCACCACTTGGGCATCGGGCCGGGGGGGTCCGCGCGATGCCCGTCGCCTGGCCGAGCGACGCGCGGCCGTCCAGGAGGCCGCCGACGGCGACGCCGAGGATGAGCCCGCCGCCGCGGCGGCGCTCGGCCTGATGGCATGCTGCGCCTCGCGAGCCGGCCGCCTGACGCTAGCGAGCGCGGCGCAGGAGTAGCCGCTGCGCCCGATGTTCCGGGGCTGATATCGTCGCGTCGAGAGCAGCCGGGAGGCCCAACCGGCGCCACGAGCGGGCCACGGGGCCCCGCGGGCTCGGCCCTCGGGGGGCCGAGGAAGGCCTGGCAGCAGCTCACAGCCGCCGCGGTCGGCAAGGCGCCCGCCACGCAGGTCAGCTGCTCGACCTTTTATTTCGAGTGGGGAGGGGGATTTCGTTTTTTTGGATCATGGTGTCCTCTCAGAGCAAAGTGCGTTGGACTTGTAGCATAGTAGCCCGATTACAGTCGACGAGGTTCCGATTGACGATCGGCCGTCCCTTCTCTATTTTGAGCAAAAGACTCGTGGATGATGCTTTGATTGGGCGATACATGTATCGAATCTGCTCTTCACTTCTCCGACAGATCAGAGAGGGGCTTAGTCCATCCCAGTGAGACCTACAATAGAGGACAACTTCGATGCCAGCTTTTCGAATAAAAAAATCGACCTTTTTCAGAGATGGACACAGTTTAGAGATTCTGATATGTCCGGCACAAATGATATATTTTTCACCATCAGTGTACTCAAATTACGTTGTCGGTGGCTATTCAAATCATGAACAGAGTGATAGCTTCGTCTATTTTCAAAAGATTCCAAACGTTTTTCGGAAAGTGAAACAAACGTCTCAAGGTAGCAAAATTGCTTCGGCGTAACCCAGAAGAAACCCTTGGAAATGTCACTGCATGTTTCACAGAGGGTTAAGAATTGTATACTAATTTGAAATGTGCAAGTTATCCACCTCATTTTCGAGAAAAAAAATTCATGAAGAAATCTAGTTCCCACACTTTCTGTCTTTTGGGATCTGATGATTCCAAATCATATCTCACTCATTATCCAAGGATTTCTTACCAAAAGTCATATATTGTGTAGTTGTATATTGGTTTGATTCCCATGCGGTTGGTACCTTCCAAATCGAGCAAAAGTTGCCATTTGTGGATTCGACGACGATCCAGAGTGGCCAGTTTGGGAGAGTTTTGTTCCATAAGACTCAAAGCAATTCTGCCGACATATCTTAAATTTTCAGTCACTTAAGGAGATAGCCCCTACGGGGGTATCTCTTGACAGTAAAGCTCTTAAATGTTCTTGGAGAAAATTGAACATGTCCAAACAATACTTGGTCGATGCATATTTTGATTGCTGATTTGAATTGAAACAGATTGGAGTATAATACAAAAAAAAAGAATAGTATGAGAATGAAATCTGAAATCTCCAATACCTGCAATTGTCTTCCCCCTGGGAAAATTGATACGGTTCATAGCTGTAACGTTATCCATTGTGGACTCAAATTATTCACCAACAATTTCCACTCTGCAAAATTAGTCTGACTGAATCTGATATCCAATCTTCATGGTTGAAGAATTTTATGGACAATAGTGATTTATCATACGTAGAGTAATATACTCGCGAATTCGAAGAGAAGAGAAGCATAGACAATACGATTGCGAACGCATATTTCTAAAGAATCAATCGCAACCCCTACAATATCAGAATATCACGAACCCCTCCGAGACTAGAATGTTCATGATACATCTCTTCGAGTCATTATTCTTGCACTCAGATTCAAAAACAATTTTCTCAAAGTAAGTTCCTCAGATACATACCCACCCGACCTGAAGAGTCTACGCGAAAATCCCCGTAGATTCCGCCGGAAAAATTCCACGGGGGATCCACGGGGAATTCCACGTAGAATTTCTATGTGGGTACTCCAAGTGGACTCTTGAGTTTGGGCGACACCTAATTTGGATTCGTAATAGAAGTACAGAGGAAGAGGAGGGAAGCGGCGACAGATTAAGCTCTCAGAGAATTTATGACAAAGCTCACTTCAGTCTCAGGGTGAGCATGGATGGTTATATAATTTCCATCTCAAGAGAGACATCAAAAATCTCTCGCATTGAAATTTTAATCAAGAGCTCTGTAACTAAAGTAGTGTGGTCGTGGAACGGTATAATTTATTCATGCAGTTCATTCTCAAGTCAAACTATAAGTGATGATTCGAGTAAATATTAAACTCCTATCGGAGTGGAAGAATTCACGATGAACTTTGACCAATAGATACATATATTCCATCGCTCATCACTCATAGGTAGGTTCCATCTTTACATCGGAGGTCGAGTGAGAAATCGGATATCCATTCGCACTCTGATCGAAAGATCGATTGACTCTGGAGGAGCTTGGTCAAATTTTCATCAAATACAATGAATCATGCAAGGCGACATACTCATGACCAGAATCATCTTGAAATGTTGCATTAATCAGGCCATCATGCATCATCAATGGATAAACTCTTTAGAAAGTTGGCTAAAGATTGCGCGATTCTTCATTTGAGCTTAGAGATCGCTCGTTCAACTAGACTCAGGGAGCGAAAAATGGAAAGAAACTTGTAACAAGAGATAGTACAGAGAGAATTGCTCACTTCCAGCAACAAAAACAGGGTCAGCGCCCGCAAACCGCGGAGAGCGGCGCGGGAATGGCGAGGCGAGAGCGAAGCGAAACGAGCTATTATGCAAAATAATCGCACTTTATTGGAGGAGGGCGGCCAGCCCCTGAAGGACCTCACACACGCGAACCTCAACGAGCCACTCAAGCAGCACAATGCCAATGCCGTCAAGCTCGTGCAGACCGGTGAGTGTTGATTGCTCTCGACTCGCTCGCGGCCTCTGACCACGATTCAATCCACAATTTGCGTACACACGTCACGCTTCGATCCTCGTTTCGATTGTTGCGCCTTGAATTTTGTCCCTTTGTCGGAGTAGGGGCGCGCCCGTATTTAGGGGGCAGATGTCAGCGACGAGTGTCCTTGATGGAGTCCACGGTGAGGCGTGCAAATATAGAGACCCTTAACACGACTTGCAGCTCAATCCTTGCTCAAATCGGAATCTGACCCAGATAAGGGAGCGGAAAATAAACATATAAATATCCCCGAAGCAATCATTCTATCACAAGCGACTACAAGCCAAAAATGATGTGAGTCATTTGGAATGCCGAAGCATCGGATTCGGCTTAAATTGATGGAATGATCGATCATGATTAAACTCATTAGTCAACCTGGAACCTGTCCGATTTTTTGAAAGTCGACTCAGACTATTTTGGCCCACGTGCTACCCTCTCTCTTGATGGGGCACATTCGTCGATTCTGAACCGGGCCTGTTTCCGATCTTGACCTAGAAATACTCGTTCCATCAGATCCAATATTCTTTTCTTGATCGATCAATAATGACCAATGCGGTATGCTAAAACTTAGGATTGGAGGATGCAGAATAAATGTTGAAGCTAATTTCACACATATTCCTAAAAATGACTTTTGTTAGTCCACCGTAACTGTGAATAACTCGAATATCCACGTTAGCATGGATATATCATTCATCGAGTCGTACAATGCTCATTGAGCAACAAAAGTACGCAAAAAATTCGATTCGCTCAAAGAAAAGCCCTAATTCAAGTTAGGTTATTTCTCAATCTATTGAGCTGACACTCGGCGCTCAGCAAGGACGCGGGTTCGAACCCCGGCCAAGACACTCGAAAATTTTCTGACCGGATTTTTCCTAGCTGATTCTAGTCGGAATGTGAACTCTGAGTTAAAAAAAAAGGTCAAATACATATTAGATATCTGCCTTAGATTAACTGGAATGAGTTAAGTTATACTGATTCAACAGAGCAGAAGGCAAAGCTAAATGAAAAGAAAAGGAAGAAGAAAGATAGAAGTCCCTTTTGCTATGTCGAGCAACCTCGTGAGAGTTGGGCAGAAATCGACTTGATCAAGCGATTGGCTATCGTTTGGAGTTTCAAGAGAAACTAATGGCTGCAAAAGAGATTTCATCCCGGTGAGGCTTTTCTTCCAAGGGACCGTTCAGTTCTTCCGCACGGTATTGTTTAAATGATCTAAATCGAAGTGCAGACCACTCGGCTGATTTTTTTTGGGTTTGTTTTCTCTCAACAAATAAATGCGTTATCAAAAAGAATCACAATCCCCGACAGGACCCTTTTTTCTGAAAGTCAAACACAAGATTTTTGATTTATAATCACCTTGTCCATTTTTTCCAAGTTTTGCTTAAGATTGCAAAAATGTAGCAATTTTAACTTTTTGGAACTCTGTGTGTTGTCATATTGTTGGTTACCTCATGTACTTCTTGGGAAAAATATCGATGAAAGGTAAAAAAATGTATCACGCCATAAATAGGTCAAATCGAGAGAATTTTATCAATTCCTCTGAAATATAGCAGATAATATATCAAAATGTTGCTCCGGGTTCGTGCTATCGGCCCAAGATGACCCTAACGCGGAAGGGCCCCGCGGAGGGTTTTGATTATTTTTGATAACTTCTCCATTTGATAGTACATCAGGTAATCTACAAATTAACTACACACAGAGTTCCAAAAAGTTAAAATTGCACTGACATGCGAGACTATCGCGATTTGAAGCCAAAATTGGAAAAAATAAAAACGATGGGTATAAATGAAAAATCTTGTTTTTGACTTTCAAAAAAAGGATCTCGTGGGAAAATTTGATTTTATTTTTTTTTTGATAACGCATTTATTTGTTGAGAGAAAACAAATCCAAAAAAAATCAGACGGGTGGTCTTCACTTCGATTTAGATCATTTAAACAACACTGTGTCCGTGATTTTGAGCCTCTCTTTCATCTTAGACAACGTTTGGTGTCCTAACCTATGAAAACATCTGTATGTTGTACACGCAAATAGAGTGGTGTGTGGAAAAATTGACGGCACGTGATCCGCCTCCATCATGGCAAAGAAGGATGACGCGATAAGCATAAAAAATCGATGGAGAACTTCAAGATCCTTTTGTGAAATGCAAAAGTTCCTCATGATTTTTCGAGGCAACACAGGTGCTGATGATGATGTGAATGATTGCATTCGCGCGAGAAATTTTTGGCAACAGAGAGAGAATCCAAGTCTTCGTTATAAACAACGGGTTCCTTATTCATCACTTTAGTTGAATGCCTGAATTTTATAGCGAGGGCATTGGGATATCTATCGAGTCCAAATTGAGTCCAACAAACTTCAATCTGGCATTGAAATGAACAATGCGTAGTCATCTCAAACCCAACAAATTCTGGTGATGGGTAGGATTAAAAAAAATTCTTTGTAGAAAACATTTTTTAATTGGTCTATCAGAGAAAATATTTCTTGTCGAATGTCTCTCCGAACTACTACTAACCACTAAGGAGAATGAAAGAGAGCTCAGTGCTCAGCTATCAGTCGATGAGTTTCTCGAAGAATAATACGAAAAATTGTCGAACTCTGCGAAAAGCGTAGTCTCAATCGGCTGCAAGCTCTCACGTGGCCGATGGACAAAACAAACAAACTCGGCCTTGTTGACTCACGTAACAAAACGAAACCCGATCGTCGTTCGAGTGGTGGCTGATAGCGAGTCCATTACCTTCGGCTTCGTTGACAACGTAAACTTCACTTTCGAAGCTCAGGACAGACTCACCCGACTACAAATACACTCAGTGGCCACGAGTTCTTGAATTAATATGAATTCCACAAGAATTGTTGCAAGTGAATAGGACCAGTCCTTTTTCGAAAGACAGAAACTTTGGACGGTGCAGCCTTTTTTATTTCAACTGCGGATGAAATTTGAGCGCCTTTTTGCCCAACTTGGCCATTCCATGCCAGCCGAGACTCGTCGCTATCCATAACGTGAGAATAGTTCTATAAAAAAAGGTCCTGAAAACGGAAAGCTCAATGAACCCCAAGCTTTTTGGGGATCTTGAATTAAAGTCCAGAATTTCTTTGTATCATATCAAGCCAGTTGAATAGCAGAATGAAGAAGTAAGGTGGTAATACCAAGTTTATTCGTAAATCTTGATGTAATTACACAACACATTTCGACAAGATTCAACCTGATCTGCATGGCCCTGGATGTCGTACCCTCACACCTAAAATCAAACAAGATTGATTATATGCTCAAGTCTTCCAACAATCCACATTAATCTGCGAGGAAACTTGGACACATAGAGTTACACTCATGTCACTGAATGATGACATTTCCAGAAATCTACGCGTCTGAGCCCAAAAAAAACGCCATCCACTGAGCACTCATTTGTCGAGAAATCAAAATAAAATTCTCACGTGGGATTGGTCTTTGGCAGATGTTGAAGCATCGCAAGACTGAAAGATTGGAGTAAGTTCTTCCATTGCTTCCACAAACTGGATTGAATTCCCTGGTGCTGGCACATCTACATGGTCTCCTTCTTCTATGAGCATCCGCGACAGAAATTATGACACACACTAGAAAAATTCAACGGGAGTCATGCAAATGCAAGAAAAATGAAGGTAAACAAGGGGATACTATCAAAAGATATTATCCAGACAGATGAATTTCTCTATAAACTCAAAATGAAGATTGAATAGCAGATTTAAATGGTGTCGAGTATGACAGGCCTGAATTATGAACATATTCACTATTACTGGTATATGATCGCCTATTAAAGTAAGATTCTGATAATAGAATAAACTGCAAATAGTCTCATTCGTGGGGATTGCAATTCGCAAGCTACTTTTGATAAATAACCTTTACATTACATATTAACGTATAAGTATGACGAATAGCTATACATTAATGTGGAATTTCAAATTACTGTTGGTGCCGAGGTTGGTGCGGTATAATCGAGACTATGTGCTTATACGCGGTTTCATTATACGCGATTTGACTTGTACGCGGGCTCTTTATTGAGTCCATTCTTCGTTTTGCGCGGTCCTCAGATCACGTATACGCGTGTCTGCACTTGTGTACTTGAAAAGCATAAAAAGAAAATGAAAGGCAAGGAATGCCATTGCATTCACTTTGTTTGCACCTCGGTCTACACAGTCTATATCACTTACAATCTCTGTTGGCATCATTTATATCAAAATTTGTTCCACAGCTATTCATAGTCGATTTATTCTATAAAAGTACCATCGAAAGTTTAGGATGGCTTTTGCCAGCATAAGTGCGTCAACGAAGAAAAAGAAACTCTGAAATTTTACTACTGTAGCACATAATATCAAAATTCTCGATTCGCACAAACAAGAAAAATACTTCATCTACTGGCTCGGAAAAATCTTGGTTCTTGCTCATTTGGTACAAAATGAACAAATTAACCATGAGGACATTATGCCACCATGTTCCGCGGAGGAAAAATCATCATAAAGCTCTACGTAGCGATGATGCATCAATCATGAATGATCGTGTCATTACGAGATGTATTCAATTCAAGTAACGTTCTGAATCAGTTTCGCAAGAATATTTAGAGCTTTCCTAAGATATCTCGCAAAGAGCAAAATAGGAAAAAATCGATGATTATTTTTGCAGAGCCGAAGGATGAATGGTAATTTGATTCTCATGTTCATGCAGATCTAAAATTTCTACCTTTTATACACAGTTTTGGTGCTCGCTACCGTTACGGAACCCTCTTTCTTCCATATGAACGATGTTTCGCTACACGCGGTCTGATCGGTTACTGGAACACATCCCTCAATTCCCTAAAAGCGTCATATATTTTTATGAAGTTTCAAGATAATCTAATACTCATAAGATTTGTACTATACAACCAGATTTTGGTGACGCTTGATCATCGTGGAGTCCCCTCGACAAATTTCAAAGTGGTAAGGAGTGAGATTTTTCAAATTCACAACCAATCATACTTTATACGCACCTACAAAAATCAGGAGAAGATATTTCTTGAACATCGTGATTTCAATAGCTTGCTCGGAGTCGGAAGAGTCGTGTGAGAGAATACTCCTCTGCAAATAGCTTTACTCTTTATATCCAATAACAATTGCGACGTGCGGAGCTTACAAGGAAAATTGATTCGGAAATATAATTACAGTTTTGTTCGAGATAGCTACAAGATACAATGAATATTGATTATTCAGTTTCTTTCTTGCCCCTTGAGTTATTGAAATGAAAAGAAATAAGCAAGAATTTCCTCTTAATTTATTATTTTGAGATTCATTACGCGAAGAGGAAAAATTCAAATGAGTCATAATAATGCACCGCAATCCCAAAACTTGCAGAAAAATCCATCTCAGTGTAGAATTGTGAAAGAGTAATTTAGGAATCACGATGATTCCATGATAGTGCAATAAACCCGTCGCGTGAGACTAATGTCACTGCCAAGATGTATACGGGGGATT
>JAPYYZ010018958.1:0-10578 GCA_030522705.1 Eretmocerus eremicus
CAGTATGTTTCACAAGTCAAATGGTAGAGCTAGCTGAAAAAGGTCCTCGAGGGTCCCGAGCACCTGTACAAGTTTAGAGAAGACCTAACTCTTCAGAACGAGAATCCTTATGTTGAGTTCAGTCACGACTGTGTGTACACTACAGTGATAAAAAGAGTTGTTCAATCACAAGACCCTGCAAGGTCTCATTCCCTTGTGCGTCTGATCAAATTAGATCATGAACGTTTGTTGTATCCCCATCCCAATAAAGGTGTACGCGAGAAACTTGCAGATTAGGTAGCTTTGGACATTAATAATAATAATTATCTCCTTATAAACTGCAAGCACGGGTGGGTCCATATGGTCAGAGCTCAAGTTTCTGTCTGTATCTCCGGACAAAAGCACGATTTGTCACAGATACTTTGGATGTTTTATATTCCAGAAGGTAAAGATCAGTCAAACAATTTTGTTGAAGTTAGTGTCCCAAACTCCTGATCCTCTCCTCGTCAGACTGCGACTAACACTTTTGCGGTTTGCGTCAGCTTTTATCATTGCCACATTCTAGAGTTCTAGATGTCCAAGTATTGATACAGGCACCGACAGAGATTTGACCGAGGGGTCGAAGAGGATGGCCCTCGAAGAGTTGCGGCCAAAGGAGTTTGAGGAGTGTGCGGAAGAGAGGACATCAAATGGAATATTCGAGGGTGTAGCAGAGCGGAAGGGCTGATACGAATTAATCTTCCCCTTTGCGAATGTCAACGCGCTGAAACTTTGAAGCACGAATCTGGGAAGAGTTGAGTCGTCGCGTCGCGCGACCGCGCCATTGCGGTCGTCACCGTTGCCAATTATTCATTCGATCTCAAATACGCCGCGATTGCGTTCTTCCATGCGAGAAGAACGATCAAGCCCTAGATATAGTGACTGGAATGGATCATATACAACCAAATCGTATTGGACTCATCGCGTGTTAGTGACTGGAATGGATCATATACAACCAAATCGTATTGGACTCATCGCGTGTTGGAGGATTATGTAGACTTTTTTTTTTATTGAATTATGTAGACTTGTACTGGTGACATTAAAGTTGATTTCGTTTGATTTTTTATAGTGAAAGTTTTACCACTCGTATGGTGCCAAGTACTCACATCAATTTTACAACCCCAATGAACTTTCCACAGTCGAAAGTGAGATTATTGATTCTTATCACGCCGGCTCGGAATGTGCCCAATACCGCTATGGCGTAGGCATACGGAATGTTGCATATTGCAAATCATTACCGACTGAGGTGACGTTATAAAAAATAACGCCACGCCAGCCCTTGGCAACGTTGCGCAATGAAGAATATCGTAACGTTGCTATGGGACGAGCTCTTCCGCTGGGAGTGATGTGATATTTTTCAACACGAGAATCGCAAAAAGAGTAAAAATATCTGATTTTGAGGTTAGAGTCGTGAAAAGTATAGTGTGCAACGCGTGAGGTTAAGTTGCCGATTGGGCACTCGGGCTTCGCATGGCGCTGTCGCTGCGCTCGAGCGCCAACGCGCCCTCGTGCGCAATCGGCAGTTATTCCTCACCCGTTACGCAAAGAACTAATACTCGATGTCTACCAAACCATACGGGAAAGAATTTTTGAGTCTTTTGTGATCCACAATCGAAGGGATTGTTGTGGAGAAGGGCCAGGTATGGTGTGCAGAAAATGCCAGTTACAAGATAATCACTGGATAAGAAAATCTAAATATGTATGAATCAGAAAAATGTTGCATCTTATGAAACAACTCCACGTCCTTATTATGATTGAAAAAACTTAAAAGAATCTCTCATGCTTACGGATGAAGTACGTCCTTCTCGGGATAAATGGGGCTAAATGTGCTTGTGCAGGACATATTTGAATGTTCAGCCTTATTTTCACCAGTAATTTTTGGTTAGAGCGAAGACTATCCCCTTTGTGTGCTCCATTTGCGAGTTTGGCATCCAATCCCATCTGAAATTTGGAACCAAAGTCAAAATTATACGCATGTTCTTCGATAAACGCCTTTCTGCGAGAAATCGAGAAAGGCAATTTGTCTTGTAGTTTGGTCCATATTGAGAACTTTTTGGCAGATGTTCGGGAAAGAGGTATTCATAGCTTGGATCGATAGAAAAATACATTGGCAAAACATCAATTTCAGAATTTTTTCGGCTTTCGATAGTGGTCCACATTTCCGCGCCATAAATCTTTCCAGAACAATAATCACAATGAATCCTATTAATCAATCCTCATGTGTAGAGATCTCTTCCACAGCCCAGAATTTGTGTATCACAGCCTACAGGCCATGGATTTAGCTAAAACTCTGGAAATAGTCTCCTTTTGAAGCCAAAAGGTGAAATTCAAAGCCGCAGAATCTAACGCTCGAGCGTTTTTGAGCTACAGCCTATGACATGAGCATTGAAAGTATATCTGTAGATACCACGTTTTAACATGGGTGTATATGGTCAGTGCTAACGTTCTGGAGCATATCTCGAAATCGATTGGGTGTTAGACTCTATGGCTGGAGAAACCATCATCTTTTGGTACCCAAAGGAGACGACTCCCAAAGTTTGAGGCAGATCGGTGACTCACAGACCGTGGTCTCTCTTGGCAAGACTCAAAATGGGTTATGAGAATGTCTCTCGCTCCATTACTCTGAAAAGCATCATATTGGAATTGTCATCGTATTTATTGCTGTAGCCACAACAGCCAATCATAGAGATATATCTCTATGCAGCCAATAGACGCCCCTTGTTCCACCAAGCAGCAAATTTCACAGCGCAGGGATGAAACAGAGGGCGCCACCTTACGCGCGGCAATGAGCAATGTTGGCCACCTCGCGATCCCCGAGTGCGTATGGCATCCAGATTCAATAACATCTGTTTACATTGAAGCGCGGAGCATTGATCTGTTTGCTCGCAGCAACCCCTCCTGCGAACTTGCCGCCTACACTCGAGCCACCCCATACCGCGCCCTCGAAGATCCGCAGACGTATTAGGTATTGCTCGCCTCCGACTATGTATCTCTGCGGGTCTGATGATTTCCATGTTTCGCTGATCGACTGCGTCGCGATTGGCATGTATCCATGATAAATATGCATTGGATACGCCCATTCGACGCTCGCTCGCGTTTGTGTCGACGAGTGATTTAATAACGCCGTGTTCGGGGGGCCATATATCGATGGACGTCCAACTGACTGTACATATATATGCATTGTGTCCTGCGTTGGCGCATATATTAGCCGCGAGCGAGCGAGTGACGCGTGCAGAGCTTTCGAAATATCTGAAAATGCCAGGAGTTGTCCCGATTGGTTTTATGGACAACCCGCCGAGCTGTCAAATTCTGCGCGAGTCGCTCGGTTGTTGGAGCATGGAATGGGATGGATATTCAAATGTGGCCCTTTTTCCAATGAATTCGGGGAGCCAAATTTGACAAACAATCAAATTATTGAGGAATGAATATTTGGTAAGAAAAAAATATGTACCCAAAAATTTCGAGCGAAGCAAAATGTTATTATTTGGCATTTTGAGCCTGAAATTGGCATTTTTCTACTACCACTCACAGATCGGCATGAAACAGTATTTGATACACGGCCGCAAAAGATGATTTCCGCATCCTTGTGATGATTTCCACCCTCGCTTCGGTTCGTCTCGGACAATGCCACTCGGTATGCGAAAAAAAAATTCACGCCCTTGTATCAAAATGTACTATTTCTTCACTGTAGCGTTCAGAGACAGAATTTACGAATGATTTCATGTCATGGTGTAGAAATGATCGTTGTTGGAATGAAAATCCCTCATGAGGGGGACGGTTCTCAAACAATCTTGCTTCCAGAATGGATTCACAGCTCGAATAATTATGTCTTTCATTTGAATGGACCCATAATCACCTGTTAGTTCGGAGACATCATCTCGTGACTCTCTATTGTTGAATCAAGAGATGAATGAGTACGGAGTTCAAGTCCATGGGCTAACAATGAGTTCATTTTCAGAACATTGCATGCTGATTTTAGTCTTCTGTGATGGATCAACAAATCAAGGAGATTGACGAATCATTTTTTCTAGTTAGGGATTTCCACGATGATGGAAAACTCCTACTACAAGAGTCTATTTCTCATTCATGAGTTCAAATAATGCTCTGAGTCTCATTTTTTCTACTTTTTAGAAGTGGACTCGCCATTATAGTCCACTTTTGCACTGAACCATCATTTAAATGTCGTACTATACTATAAGGAGCGTGTCATTCATCACAAATACTCACACCTCAAAATAGCACGTCAATCCGATATCACTAATTGGATTCAAATGAACACAATCTGCATAGTAAATTCGAGGCAACAACCTGATTCACCTCAATCCAGGGCTGGATCAAACCAGATCCAATTTCATGTATTTGGGATGGACGACTCGGTGAGGATGGATAAGTGGTCAGACGATCAGCCTGAATCTTTGGGAAGTCCAAATGACTAATTCCACGTGAAAATAATGGTCAAAAAATCATCATGTCGCGATTTTTTTCTAACTATTTTTAATCGATTATATAGCTCAAAATATGAACTGTAGGCCGTTTTCGGAGCCGCAAAAAATTCTTTGGCCCGCTGGCTAGCAGATGGATCCCATTTCTCATTTTTTTGATAGCAAAAATGTGAGCACTTTTCCACATTACAACTGTTATAGCTCGGACCATTGACAAGATATCGCAATGCAATTCAGCGCACTCAAGAGTTAACAAAAAAATCTATCAAAATCCGTTTTTAAAATTTTGATTCGACCAAATGGCGCGAATATATGGAGCTTGCCGTGAAAATCACTGTTTAGATTCTCTAAAAAACCCAATTTTTAAAAAATTCTTAAAACCCCTATTTTGATGCAAAATTTGATACTCTTCTTGATAAAGAAAGGTTTTAAAATGGTTTTAGGGGTTCAAGATGGATTTTTTCGCAATTTAAGAAAGGTTTTAAAATGGTTTTAGGGGTTCAAGATGGATTTTTTCGCAATTTATCGAAAAAAGGCGGTATTTTCGCCTCTTTTGGGCGCTTTCATGATGGCAAAGTAGAAGATAGGAATCAGATGACACTACAAAGTCCCAATGACTCTCTGTAATTGAAAATAATGTTGTCATGGACCGTGACAAAGAACGTGGTCACAATTCTTTGTCATGGTTATGATCCCGTTATTGGACTTTTGTGATCACATGAAAGTTTGCCACGACCACCTGTCTTGATTTTGACTAAGTTTTGGGGGTACCGGGATTACCAACCCGCTACCCCCTCAAAGTCCAAAATCTTATTCAAAATCACGACAGGCGGTCGTGACAAGCGTCGTGACAAACTTTTCATGTGATCACAAAATTCCAATAACGTGATCACAACCATGACAAAAAATTGTGATCGCCACACAAATTGTGTTCTCTATCACACTCCATTTCTCTAAATTCCTTCGACTGGCTTTGCGCAAAAGTCAGTCGATTTGACTGGTATTCCGTCCAGTCGAAGCCTTCGAGTGGCAGGAATCTCACTGGAAATCGACTGAATCAGGCGCAAAGTCAGTCGAAGAAATTTCGAGAGATGACAAAATTGACAAAATTATTTACAATAAAGAAGCGGGCATTGCAAAGTGCGCACAGCTGGATCGTGCTCATCATAACACAAGAATTGGTCTCAATGAGTGCGTGGTGGCTCGGTTGGACCATCAGCCTATATGGAATAGACACTGCGAGCTACACGCGTCGCGGCATCGGCATCATCCCTCTAATCTCCGTGATACGCGTCGGGCAGTCAGCGCAGTGTGAAATTAGCGCAGATGTCCAGGCTCGCTCGCTCGCGTGTCCATTTTCCACGAGATTGCGCTCCGTGGTGCGGCACGTTTCGGGGGAGCAGTATATATATCGAGCACAGTGACAAGATACCGAACTCGGGGTACATCAGACGCTCATATACACATCCGATTCGTCATTCGAAAAGTGATGGAGCTGCGCCGCACCCTCGTTTTCACACTCCAAGTGAGACGGCGCTTGTCTCTTCTATTATATGCGATGCATTTCGCCGCGATTATACGCGGATGTAGTCACTACTATGCTGTAGCCGGTTTCGAGACTCGATTCTTCCGTCGCGTATCGCCTAAACGATCGATCGCGCTCGTTGAGCCGCGCGCGAGTAAAAGGAAAGCGAATGGATTTGTAGAGTACGCAGAGCCGCGTTGGGCTGTCGAGAATTCGACGATGCCGATTCTTGATCTCGATCGTCTCCTGACGGAGAATGGTCTAGCTGCTGAATTTCCTTGAGAGGGATCCTGGATGAGCCAGAATTCGTTCGCCTGTGTTTTCGATGAGTTGATCCAAATTTGATGACGAACAAGGTTTTGCACGTGGGACCAACGCGTCGATCATTAATTTATGCCTTTAGCTGATTCAACTGTCTGCTCTGGAAAGGGATCTAGATAGGCAAACTATTAATTTTACCAATCACTTGGTTCAATATAATTTCTTTCAGCCACGTTAGATCTGATCGAATTCTGCGAGTGATAATACGCTCTATTAAACGATTGATGTGACATCAATCAGCAAGTACAGATAAGAACGCAGACAGAAGTACGCACATTTACACAGACACTGTACAGATATTGAATAGAAACGGATGACTTATATGTGATAATGAACTTTTCTCTCGCTATGGACCGTATGGATGATGTACATTTTGATTTGTATCTAAGTCACATGAGACATAAGACATGAGAGCGAATAAACAGAAATCGCGGAGCAAAGAATCCTTTCATCCACGCATTTTATGCCAAACTGAGTGCAAATTACTCATTGAGCCTAAGAGAGTAGGTAATTTAACCACCTTGTGGGAAACTAAGTCAGATGGCTTTCTTACGTGGAAGAGCTGTCTATTTGAGAAGATTTTGGGTGAAATCTAGACGATGTTCATTCATGAGTAGAAACCGAATTAATATGTTTTCTAATATGATCACCAGGATCGTAGGATAGTGACTCGTACAAGATGAATTTCGATCTTTCATCGACACAGTAGCATAGGCTTCGCATGCATTTTCCACCAGGTAATCTCCTTTTTCGACAGCTCTTGATGCACAATTCTCTGCCTAGGTATTCACTCGTTGGGTGTTTGCAGGGTAACTTTGCTAGAAATAAATACATCCATCATTTGGTAATTAGAGATATCTTATCTTTCGTGAGTATGTATTCTTTCAGATTTGGATCACGGAATATTCATCAATCAGAAACTGGTGAAAGGATAATGATGCCTCTTCAAATTCATTGAACATGAAACATAATAGTTTCATTGTTTCCGATAGCTATTCTCGAGATCCACGCAATAGCGAAAAATTTGTATGAATCAAAGAGAAAATCATCATTCCCTGGTGACTGCAACATTTGGACGATGACACTTACCCGATTCACCAGTGGTGTTCACAGTATAGCGCAAGAGGATGCAACATAAAACCACCAATATGCAGAGCTTCATTCTTCCCGGACTCTTTATTGAGTAGAGCACTGAAAAGTTTCACATGCCAATTTTGGAGAGACCAGATTTCGCACTGTTCACAAAAAAGAAGGATGTGAAACTTTCATTCAAATATTTAAATTCCAAGTAATGTTTAATTGCCTCAAAAACGTTCAATTAATACGATGAATCCGTCACTTGGCTTCTAGTTCGAGATAGTAATAAGTATTTGCTGAATATTCAAGCAGAAAGTTTGAGGAAGTTCTTGCTGATACAATTTTTTACTCATTTTTTGTACAACTGGCACAATAAAGTGCTTCAGATTTAATAACACGAGAGATAATGATTCAGGCAACTCTCATTTGTTCGTCTCAATGACTTTTTCAACCATAGTTTTCGATATGCATTAGTATTCTATTCAATATCGTAGATGAAGTTGGAATAAGCCTTCTTGAAACGTAACCTATGTAAGATGGTCTATCACCAGATACGAGCTGATCAAATTCTTACTCAAAATCTCATTTATTTGTAGACATTTTTCAATGGATCCAAGGATATCAGAAGCCGTTGTTGAAAGACAATAGTACGATTCACATTACATATCACATCACTAAATTACGTTTGAACCTAACTCATTTTTTATGGAATCTTGCAATATTTCCTCGTTTGATGATGTTTGATCAAAATCTTTGTCTAGTGCGATTTAAGATTCAGTTATTGTTCTAGCTCTAAACAGAAAATTATCACTCACTGAAAAATGTTACATGTTCCTAACTTGTCAGGTCACTTTTGGGTATCTACTCCTCGTTAAAATTGATAGTTTTTAAGCCCGAGAAGAGTCGGAGCTCGCATCGGTGCATAATTCACTCATTCTGCCCAATTTAATTTTCCATTTGTGAGGGAAACACAATAATGTCTCAGCACACAATTGAACAGAATCAAATTCTGATTCTTTTCAGACATTGATGCAGGCGAGTCAACAAAGAAGTAACCGTGTTAGATCTCAAAACGATAGCCATAGAGATATTTTCCCACACTCCAAAGAAGACACGTGTTCAATTCCGATGTTCCACGAATAGTTTGAAAATTCAATTGATAAAACGAACAAACTCGAGCTAGAGGTAAAAGTTGTACTTCTAGCATCATTCGGAAATGAAGTTTGCGCGAGAGCTCGGCTCTTTCCCGAGAGAAGGAAACATCAGTAGATACCTGCAGACCAGACAGAGAGAAAGCGCGGAGAGTAGAATAGAGAACGAAGCGATGATATGGATTTGAGCGCGGAAAAACGTGCAGAGCAACGAGCGAGCAGCAAAAGAGTGAGAGGATGGGGGTACACGTGAACGTATACATATATCAGACAACGAGTAGGGATTTTTCATTAGGAGGCCAACGCGGCGCCGGAAGCAGTACACACCACTAGCAGCGGTATACACGTATATGCAGTTAGCAGCGAAGACTCACGAAGCGAGCGAGAGCCGGAAGTTTCCGGGGCTCTGATAAAGGATTAATAGAAGTTATAAAGTAGAAGCTCCGCGGCGGCCGGGGCTGGGGGGCACATTACGTGACCCGACTCCGATCGCGAGCCTTTCTTCAGGTTATATTGCAGGTTGCGCGCTCGTTTCTCATCCGCCCCTTCGGAGGAGGTACATATCCTGAGCTGGCCACCCTCGCAGCCCCTCCAACCCTCCCGGGCGACGACTCGGGCGCGCACCCCGTCTGACCAATCCAACACCCCCGAGAGCTCAGACCGGCTTTCCATCTTCGGTATAGCTATAGACCGATATGAAACTTGACCGGCCTCCCCCGCGCGAGACTCCCCCGACGAGTGGTCTGTAGCGCGTATTGATGAAGGTATATGTGTGTTTGACGGCTGAGTCAATTGCACTTTCCTCCGTGTTGTCTGGCGCCTCTTCCATGCTCTCAGGAGAAATGTGTTGGAAGAGTATTACAAAATATCTGTAATGATGCAAGAGATGAAGAAGACGAATTTTTTCAGTTTTGCAGTAGATTTTCATCAGGAACATCTAATTGTAATGAATAATTGTCTTTGGGAAGAATTGTTCAAATCAAGACTCCTTCCCATCCTGCTCAGAAAAGAGCGTGCGATTATTCAAGACTTTTCACCCCACCCACCAAATTCTGCGTGAATTTTGCTCTTTCGAAGAGGAAGCTTTCTGATCGCTTTGGATGCATTTTTGATTTTTCAACTCTTCTTTCTTTTTTTCCGCTATAATAATTATCCGAACATCAGTTTTCAACACGTTTCCCTATTCTACTCGACGAGGTCTTTCGATTAGTATCTTTTATTTTTCTCCTAGGCCTACTCTATTCTTCGTACGATTCATTTTATACAACAGTGTCTCCGTGTCCGTGCATTTTTTGCTCTGCGAGTTGTTCATACCTCTTCGCTTGCTACCAATTTTACAGATTTTTATATTTTGACTTTGAATTTGGCACACTTTTTTATTTTATGGATTTCAATATACCCACAATTTTTGCTTCTTAATCTTCAGTGGTATTGATCTCACAAATTCTTCAACATACCCTCTTTCATCCATAAATCGTCCATCTACTTCTCTTTTCTTTTGATTTCCACCTTATTAACTATCCCAATCCATACCTTGGCCACATAATTTTATTCTACTCGACAGGTCTTTTGATTGGTATTAATTAATTTTTCTCTCATTTTTATCAACTATCCAGAAGTTAATAAACATTATGGTATACAATTTTTTGAAACGTTTTTATGTCTACTTTTTTACGTTTCGTACGGCAAACGATATCTAGAGCCCTCTTCAATCGATTGGCTTGAAATTCCATACACTTTTTCCGAACCATCACCCGATGAGGTAATTACATTTTAGTGTCTTAATAGTTAAGCAAAATGAAGTTGCATATTTTTCAATACTCCCCATTTTCAATTTGGACACAATTCCGAATAGATAGTATATTTCCGTCCTGTGCGCGTACGCCCATTTCGGGGCCTAGAACAGTTTATTTTCCGAGCGAAGCGAGGAAAATAAGCCCTTTGGACCCGAAATGGCCGGGCAAGCACAGGGCGGATATATTTTTTCACCACTCTAACCTCAAAATCGGACATTTCTCCCCTTTTCGCGGCTCTCGTGGTGAAA
>JAPYYZ010018990.1:0-12367 GCA_030522705.1 Eretmocerus eremicus
TCTCCGGCCCATTCGGATGGAATACACAGTACGACGACTTCCTCGCTCTGAACCTCCCGGACGGGGCGGAACAGGTTGGGTTTGCGGACGACGCAGCATCAGTTGTCGCCAAAACCGCGTGGGAAGTCGAGTGTATTGGTAACGAAGCACTCTATCGCGTTGGCCAGTGGTTCCCCGATAACCACCTCGAGCTGGCCGAACAAAAATGCGAAAGGATGTTGGTTACAGAAAAGAGAAGCTTCCCAATGCCCGTGTTCATCATCAACGGGCACGAGATCCCCTTGAGGAGGCAATGTCACTGACTGCCTCCAGTATGCTGAATTATCGTATCTGGTCGTGAGTGATGAATGCGCGAAGTAGTGGCCCGAGAAAAACGTGCGTAATTTGTGGAACAGCAGTAGAACGAGGTGAATCCTCCTTACAATGTGCAAATTTTGCTCGTCTGGCCCATTCGCTTTGTGTTTCGCCTGATGTGAATACGAGGCTCCGCTACGATTGCTTGCATTGCATTTCGGGAAAGTCAACTCAGATAGCATCATCGGCATCATCCATACAATCGCTTTTCCTATCCCCGACGACACTTTCTGCTGCTCCGCATCGTCGTGTAGAATCTGTAAGAAGTGTGACCCCCCCCCCTCCTCCCCTCGCGACGCCTCAGTTACAGACCGAGAGAACTCGTATTGCCGAATCGACATCCAAGCGCCTAGCTACCTTTCCTTTCCCGTCAATCACCCGTGACGCAAAAGTACACTGTCGTGATTCAAACACTAGTGAGGCATCTGGATCCTCGTGCACATCGTCAGCTGATAATTTTTTTGACTCACAAATGAAAATGGGTGAGGGCAAATCAAGTGATGATACACCCCAATACTTCACCAAATGAATGGTGTTGATAAAAGTATTCAACAACCAGACACCAAAGTATCAGACCGCGTGAACCAAGTTGAGGGTCAGCTTTCAGCTATTCAGCATGATGTCAAGCAAGTAGTCCAAAAGAGTGCTCTTATCGATATTGCTGAGGTTTTGCTTAGTAATATACCAGGGAATTCCAATTCAACTCACAGAGATATTATTTCTTGCCTCCTTGCTTTTCTTGAAATACCTCATCTTATCAACTTCATAATTAAAATTCGTGAGTGGACCGGGCCTGACTCGAGCTCTCGAAAAACGTCAGCTAGTGAGAGGAATGTAGTCAATCCCGAGACTGTTTCTTGGCTGAATTCCAATTTTTACTCATTAGTGATTAGACTAATCTCGCCATCAGTGAGAGATTAGGTTATTCACAAGACGCCAAAGCTCAAAGATAGGACAGTCTTGGACATCTTCAATATACCTGGAACATCCCATGTTTTTGTCGAGCTCTTTGGCCTCGTGAGGTGTACGCTCTCCATAAAAAAGCATTTTCCGCAGCTAAGATCCCAAACTATGAAGTACCGGTGATAAGAAATTTGGTTGTTTGGATGCGCTTAACATGCCCGGCGCCACTCTTACCTGGAGCTTCTGAAAAAGACCTCGAACGCTTCCAACCACGTCAAATCGCACAATGACTAATCAAGTTGAACAATCCTGCACACGAATCTACACATTCGGAAGTGGCACGCTCCAACGTAAACAGATAACTAACGCATTCCAATATTGTTTCTAGTCTCTGCCTCGATAGATCTTATGATATACTAGCAATTACAGAAACATTCTTAGACCCTACAGTCTCTGATGCTCTGGTACAAATTGAGGGCTATAGCTTTGTTCGGTTAAACAGAATCGGCAAATCCGGTGGAGGCATTGGCGTGTACATAAAAAATCACTCTAAGGTGACATTTCTCTCCAGTTCGAAACCTGAATTCGATAACACACCAGAGTATCTAATTCTAGAAGATGTTTATGGCAGGTGAATTCTCATTGCTGTAGTCTATCGCCGGCCACACGGCATGTATCCCAAACAATTTTTCGATGTTTTATCCACCTACCTCCCACTTTACATGGACATAATCATTACTGGAGATTTTATTCCTGATCTCATAACTGAAAAATATAGACCCACATATCTTCGAGATGCCATTGAATCCAGATCACTTCATCTCGTTCCATACGATGCCACCCATCATGTTTTCCAGACAAATACGGCTTCTATGCATATGTTGCTTGTGTGACGTGGAGCGAACATGGCCAGATATATCTATATCGGTCCGGTTCCCGCCACGTCTCCTGACGGTTCCTCCGCGACGGTCTCGCGAGCCACGCGACTCACTCACGCCGTTCGTCGCACATCGCGGATGCACCGTCAGCGTTTTGACGGAACTACTGGAATTCTCCCCACTGCATTTCTTTTCGGAAGCACGACTCGTCGTCGTCAACGATGAGTCACGCCGAGGAGACCGCTTCGACCAACCAACCTGTGCAGATCACTCCTCTCTCTCGACTCCTTGATTAATTATTGAAGTCACTATTACCTTCCTACAACCCGTATTCATTCTGAAAGTCGAACACTCACCACGTAACATCTCTTTTGGTGCCAGGTGGGTTGACTTCCCAAGGGTTTTCAGGAAATTTTCTTTCGAAATTTTCGCGAATTTTGGTTGGAGATTTTTTTCTTTTCTTCGCGAGAGTTTTGGTGAGAAGGAGAGTTCGAATCAGTACGAGAGGAGGATACAAGAACAACGCATACCATCCAGACGTTACCAGAACCAGAAGAAGGAAGCGCCTCAACTTGCCCACCCGCCCGCCAGCGAGACAGCAACCAACGCCCACCCGTCACGCGCGGACGAGAGGCCCACCTGCTTGCCGGCTCACCCAACGCTCGAAAGGACATCGCTTAGCTGCCGTCTACTCAGCAACTTTCTATCTCCCGGCACGTGACATGCAGAGAGCAGCGGTAGTCATCCTGATCTGCTGCAGCATCGCATTGCAAGCTTAAATACAAACTTCTGCGACTCATTATCTCGATAAAAAGTTACTCGATCTCGCGATCATCTTGTCGCCTCCAGAGCTCATTCACAAGCTCATTCTTTAAGTCTCCTAAAAGCTCTTCCAAAATGTCGAAAGTGATGATTATTTTCTCGAAGTCTAAAAACAGAGAGTCCTTGAACCATTTAGGCACATTGCCAAAGAACACGCACATCCAACCAGAAATGTTTGACGTAAATTCGAGACAAACGGATCGAGTTGACGAGCCAAACGAATTGGATGGCCAGATTAATCATGACATGAATGATTTACATGCAAATTTCGAAGACGATGAGCTGGAAAGAGCTTTGGGAGATGATGTGAATGCGAGGAACAACTTGAGAGATAGAGGAGAGTCGCGATTCGTGGGAAACCGAGACATGTCAAATAGTCATCCGGAATGTACGGGTCCAAGTTATCAACACTGGCGTGAGTCTGAACCAATCATTGACGAATCTCTGTTAAGAACACAATCTATTCATCCACCGGTGTCAAGTCGAATGTACACAGCACCACTACCGGGAGTGTATCAGATAGTAGGACCGGACGGTCAAATTTTCGAGATGAGGAAGCAGATATCCGGAGTGCAAAACGGTACCATTCGTGAATCCTTCATGTTAATCCAAATTCCCGGCCGAGAATTATGCAAAGACAGAATGACGTCAATTTTCAGAAAAATTCCGAATCTGAGTTTATGAATCGGAGGAGCCAAAATAACTCCCCGAAACCGTACATTCCGAATGTGCATCGACAAATTCCGGAAAAAAAACTGCACAACAAACACCATGGGACCTTCATCAGGGAGGTGAGGGTAACGCAAATCAGAGCCAAATCCCGAAATTCACGAATAGTCCATACCAGTCAGATCATCTGAATACACATCAACATATGCCACGGTCTCTATCAGTACATGACCCTAATTCGAATGATTACGCACGGGAAGATGCTGCCCCTATCCGGAGAATGACCCGGAATCGGTCCAAATCTGAACTTGAGAATGTTTTGCGGGGAATGAATTTTAACGAAATTTTGAGGTTGTGGGCGGAAGCTAATGACTAAGAACCTCAAGATTTGCGTGAACCGCAGCAATCAGAGAGCGCTAACCAAAGTTTTCAGCGAACTTGCACCACACCGAGTATTGATGATCAACGTCAAGAACCTCTTCGAGAGTGTCATACCCCGCAAGATAGTGACGCCACCCAAGCAAGTCCGCCAGGATTCATCCAACCACAATCAAACAGAACCGCTCGGGCACTGCCACGAGTTCATGCATATCAAAACGAAATTTTGAATCATATACCTCGGAACACACAATTTGTACAGAACGCGAATGAGCAAATCCAGTATACGGAGAGGGATAGAATTCAGCGAAGGCAAACAGTTTCTAAAGCCGGATCGGATGGGGATTTTCACAGGATGCTTAAGAACATTGATGCGTTCAATGAAGATTCGGACTCGTTGAATGCCTTTCGTACCGCAGTGGGATTCGCAGCGAGTATAGGGGGACAGAGATCGAAACGTATGATACTAATGACTCTGACTAGTAAATTGAAAGGTATCGCAAGAGTACTCTACGGATCGTCCGTGATGAATTTTGGATCTGTAGAGAAACTTCTCAAAGAGCTCGGGGAGCAATTCTCAGTTGTGGACTCATTAGATGACATAATGTCAGAGATTAAAGCATGTATAGAGGAGCAAAATGACTCATTGGAATCATACGGAACACGCATCCAGGAAATTTTGACAAGGTTCAAGCAGATCGCATCAACAAAAACAAACTATACAAACAGTGAGATAGAATCTCGAACTCGGGACGCGGACGAGGCAGCGCTGACGCGATATATAATAGGGATCGGATGCAACGCGAGCACTATGCCAACGGAGAAGAGATAGCGCGCGCGGACTCCAACAAAGCCACATGCCACGAACCAAGCTAAAATTCGTCTAGTAGAATCACAGGTGACACGTCCTTATTGTTCATTGAGTGGTCACGTAGGAAGTACGTGCGCCAAGAAACAAAACGACAATAAGGTATGTCAATACTGCGGAAAAAGGGCCACCACGCGAAGGTTAGTTGGGTTCTAGGGGAAGATTTCAAGAAAAAAGGCGTGTACATTAATCGACCGAGCACAAACCGTGGAGGTCGTGGTGGCCATCGTGGCAGGGGGAGAGTCGGGAAAAATCAGCGTAGTTATAATAGGAACGATCAAGATGCGCCCCCTTCTAATGGATATGATATGAATTCGGACCCACAAGGACCAAGTAACTATCAGGCATACGCGAACCCCAATCCGAATGGCGCGAGCTCGCCACACCAAGGGACTTCAGTACAGCCCCAAACCAATTCGAGAGAGAATTCGAACGTGAATCCGAAATGATTGATCGCCCGCCCCAATCTTCAGGCGCTGGGCGTATCGACGACGAGACATCACCCGCGTCGTCAATAGTTGGTACGCTCGATGACGAAGAGTCATCAACCGATCTGTCATCAGAAGAAAAATCAACAACTGATAGCGAATCGCATTGTGAACAATAGGTGAGAAGGTTATGAGCGATGACACATCATCATTGCCCCAGAGCAAAATCCGTAGGACTTCTATAAAATTTTTGAGAACGGAAAAAATGCCGCAAGTTGCCAACTTTCAAAGTCGTGAGATCGGAGACAAAAAGCTGGTTTATAGATAGATTCCGGTGCAGACGGATGTGTCATCAAAGAGAGCAAAGTGAAGAATCTGAAATCGATTGATGAATCAGAGATTTCGATCATAAATGGCGCATGGCGTGGCACAAGGCGAGTTCAGATCGATGAGAACAATTCGTGCAGGAATGAGCGGCATGCGATGGCTATTCCATGTAGTCCCCGACTTCATGCTTTCAGAATGTGAAGGATTGATCGGATGGAATTTTTTTACGGAATATAGGGGTAAACTTAACCCTGGAGCCGGATGCTTGGAGTTCAAGAAGTTTTCAATTCCCTTCGTGTATAAAGGAAAGATTAAACTGCCACCAAGAGTACGCCGAATTGTTAAAGTCAAAAACATCAATAATGCAAAAGTGGGCTGGGTCTCACTTACTCACTTAGCGAAGGGAACACTCTTCGGCAATTTCGTCATGCAGAATCACGATGGCTCCGGATACGCGGAAATCATTAACCACACGGGAAAGCCAATTCATATTGACACACCGTGTGTGTTGTTGAAAAAGTTCGGGAGAAAAATCCCTTGGGGCAGTGATGATGAAAAGCGTGACGATGAGGACGTCACAGTGTGTCATATTCGCCGATTATTCAAGAGTCAGTTAGATACAGACGCGTCGCCTTCCGAAAAATTGAAGGAGAGCGATAAGCGTAAAAGCGAGGAGCGCGCGCGCGCTCAGGCCGAAGCTGAGCGTGTAGGGATTTTGATGAAGCTTGTGGATGTGAGCGAGTGTACGGAAGAGGAAATCGAACACGTCCGCAAATTTATAAGTATTGATCCATGGCGATTCGGATTGGAGGGCGAACCTTTGCCGGCCACTCATTCGATCAAACACAAGATTGAATCAAAATCGGGGAAGCCTTTCAAAGCCAAGAGATACCGTTCACCTCCAGCACTGAGAGCCCCGATGATCAAAGAAGTCCAAAAATTGCGTAATCTAGGCATCATCCGTCCATCCCAATCGCCATGGAGATCAAATTGCTTCCTAGTACCGAAATCGCCAGACAAAGACGGATCAAAACGATACCGATTTGTAACCGATTTCCGACCGCTCAATGAGGATACGTCGGGAACTTGCCAACCCCTTTTTTTTACAACAGATATACTTGATCAGCTGTCCTCCGCGCACTATATAACGGTCGTGGACTTGCTCAATGGCTTCTACCAAATTGAAATGGATGAGGAGTCGGCAAAATACACAGCAATACACACCCCCTTAGGGCATATGGAATACGCGCGATTAGGACAAGGGATGGCAAAGGCACCGGATACTTTCAATGAGGCCATCTTCCTCGCATTTGTTGGACTCACCCTCGATGACCTGGCCACCTACTGTGATGACATATATATCTGGAGTGAGACGCTTGCCGAACATGAAATGAAATCCAAAAAATTTATGCAGAGGATAATTGAAGCAAACTTGACCATTTCACCAAGAAAATGTCAATTTTTGCGACGTGAAGCTAAAGTATTGGGTCATATTGTTGGCAAGGGTCAAATCAAACCAGACCCGCAAAAATTAGAAGCAGTTCAAAAATACCCGGCAACAACGAACGGGAGGAAAGTCAGACAATTCCTCGGTCGGATTGGGTACTATAGGCGTTTCATTCAAGGCTATGCGAAAATCGCGCACCCGCTCAACGAGCTTCTGAAGAAAGATGAGCCTTTCGTGTGGGGCACAGTCCAACAACGCAAGTTTGAGGAACTGCACGAAGCACTATGTAGTAATTCGGTGCTTGCAAGCCCTGATTCCTCGTCTAAGTACATCATCTTCTGCGATGCGTCGGACTATAGTATAAGTTCGATCCTCGCCCAAGGTACCATAAACAAAAATCGACCCGTGGCATACGCGTCGAGGGCATTACGTGGTTCAGAATGAGCTTGGCCCACGTTCGTTAAAAAACTGAGATCGGTGGTCCACGCGTGTTCCTCCTCCCGCCCGTACCTTCACGGACAGAAATTCACCGTAGTCACTGACCACGAACCTCTACGCCACTTTCATACATCGCGAAATCTAGACATGAGATTTGGCCGACTAAAAGCTCAATTACGCGGATACAACTCTGATATAGTCTACAGACCAGGCAAACAGAATAAAGCAGCAGACGCGCTATCTCGAAATCCGATCATCAAAGAGGGAGAAGTAAATCCCGAACTCCCACGGAACGAACTTTTTTTATTGGCTGAGAAGCAAGAAAAAGAAAATCCGTCATGCTACGTAGATTGCCCCCTTGGCGCGTATTCCAAACGCGAGCGCATAGCATACCGGGAGCCGAAAAGTCGAAAATTTCCGACAAAGAAGAATCGGACGCGGATCAGCCGACGGGTAAGAGACAGCATCTCACTCAAACGGCCGAGATCGAGTGACGACCGAAGCGACCGAAGTCGAGTCGAGTTAAGAATGCGAGAAGCAGAAAGGGCGTCGAAAAATTTATCAGAAAACGCGACAGTCAGCGCGCATCGAAAATCAAGCCCCCTCACGTAGCTCCTCGGGAGTTTCATTATAGCATGAACCAGCCGACACGCAAACCTTGAGTCAGCTAACGCTCGAACAGATACGCGAAGATGCAGACAGCACGGCAAATGAGTCGAGTATGCAGAATATACTATGTGATCATACCATTGAGCAAGGTCGAATTCATAAGGAGACGGATCGGATGGCTGAAGTATTGCCGGATCCTCCGTTAAAGACAATCAAAATTCCAATTAGTCGACATTTCAAAGCATCTGAGAATTACCATTTGGAAATTCAGAGTCAAATGGTTGTGGGAAGTATGCAAGATGGAATGAAACACCGTAGGCCAGTTCAGGCACTGCCAAAAATTACGAGTATTGAAGCATTGGAGAGTCCGCGATTAGGAATAAAATCAAAATTCAAAAGTCAGAATCACCCAGAAGCTTACAAACAAGAAACTCAGAAAAGTTCGGCGGATCCCGCAATAAATTCAGGCACGGCGAGCCAGAATTATTGGCTAACTTTTTAAATCCTCAACGGCGACGGAACCGGTATTAACGGTAGGGGAAGCACGATCTTTCTCATACACGGTTTACCAAAAGCACTGATCCACCGGGAACCGGGCTGTACTCGGGACTTCAAATATTCCGAATTCGCAGAGAAAAAATTTTTTTATAATTCCGAATTCATCTGGGAGCAGTTTGAAAATTAGCTATTTTGCCGTATCGAAAGTATCGTTTTGGCGCATCCCGTGTATCGTTTTAGCGTATCGTGTGTATCGTTTCGGCGTATCACTGAAACGTATCGCTGCAATACGTTTCAGCGATACGCCGTACTCATAACCTGAATTATTTACACTTTCAATCTTCGCGCGGATTGAGTATGGAAGCCTCTGAAGAAGTGCGCCTCTAGCCCCCGTTAGGCGCCCGGGTATGGCCGCGCTTGCTACCCTTGGGCGTGCTCCGGGATCTCGTGGGTAGGCCGGAGCTATCAAAACTGGCGTGCCCCAGATCCCAAAGATTTTAGAGCGATCGAGGGTCATCGCTTCCGCACTAGCATGGATGAGTAGCTAAAGGCCTTGCCCGCAAGTTCGAGGCAACATCCTTCGCTTGCTTTTAGAAATACGGGGGAAAGGGGACCTGACGTAGCTTGAGTAGCCTGCCGACGCGCTCACCCTTCTTTTCGGGGGTATTGGAGGTATTTGCGAGTTCGATAGAAGGTACTCACATGTCGGGCATCGCTCCGGGCGCACTTGTGGGTCATTGGCCCCATCAAGACGGCACTTGCACTTTTCCTCTCCAATTCCTCCATCAATCCAGCCGCCAACCGAGGGGGTTATGGGTGCATCCTGCACGTAACCCATGCGCCCGAAACCGCTGCCACTGCTCTTCATCACGAAGATCACTCACGGCACCCACGAATAATTGCTAGAGGCACACATTACCGCGACGAGGCCCGTACAACCGAGCCAACAGAGCCGACCACGTATCGACCGTGCACACGCGTGACTGTGCAGTCGACGCACTGCTGTCATCGCTCACGTGGGTAAAGCGTCCACTTGCTTGCGCAGCGAGTGTGAATCTGATAGCAGACGACTTGGCGAGCTGAGAATGCCACCTCAGACTCGGATATCAGCTTCTCCGCAATAATTCAAGCCGCAGACAAGGGTATGGGATCATTCCCTTGTTTTGTCTTTGGTGGGGGGGGGGGGGGGGGGGTCTCAATTTTAGGTGCAGAACGTGAGCCGGGACAGAGCAGCAGAGTTTACGATTTGTATCGCCATTCGCGACCGTGAATTTGCGTGTCATCGGCCAGGGTGTCATTTGCACTGGATACGTGCAAATACATCTCTATTTTCAATGCAATCCTGATGCGCTCTTGGCGAAGTCCCGCAAAGCTACCGTATAGCCTCCGTGAAGCTTCCACCGAGCTCTCGTTGAGCTCCCGCCGAGCTCCTCCCGATCGCTCGACGAACACTCGATTATCCATGAATTACAATGTTTCATGAGATGAAAATTTTTGATTTGTGAGCGCTTGAAACATTGTTTTCCTTGAAGAGAAAAATTGCAGGCATAACCGTTCATTCACTTGACTTTTCACGCTTCATCTCCCAAATCCTTGACCCTCCCAACTCATTGTTCAATACTACACTGACGCCCCTAGAAATCTTCTCCTCCCGACTCCTTTAACCTTTCAAGTCATCAATTCCCCAAAAACAATTCACCTGTGACTGGAGTGTGCCTATTGCACTGGTCGCGTCTTATTCCCAACTCCAAGAGCGAAGAACGATAACGTCACTGAACGCTGAGAACGGTTCCAGTGTGGCGTACAGCGTCCCCGGATGAATAAAATTCGAAGAATTCTATCTGTGATTGGAAATCACTAAAATCGGTTTTCCTTCATCCGCTGATAACATTCTTTCAACTCATGCGATTTTCATCTTATGTTATTCTTGATTATTCCTAAGATAAAAGCTCTCTCGTCAACATTCATCCAAGATATTCCTGTTGCGAGATTGCGAGATATCAGTTTGGGAGAAAATTGATTCCGAAGGAAATTCGACAAACAAAGAAACGATGTAAAAATTCCCATTTGGGCTATGGAATCTGAATTCCCCACACCATTACTCCTCTCACAGATGTTCCATATTGGAGGTAGTATTCATGTTCTCCGAAGTTGTTATTATTATATAACTTCTGATCAATGATAATCATTTCGAGATAAATCTATTCTCTGACAAACTGTTGTAGCTCAGATGAGTGGAAGCTCAGAGAAATTCACACATAGCTTTTCGCCGGGAGCCCTTGCATTGCCACAGAAGCAGAGCAAGTAGGAGCCGACGCTGGCTGCGACATCGCACAGTGGGTGAAAAAACGGAAATTCCGGCAAAAATTATGATTCACCTGGGTATTGCTCCAACCAGGACGTGCGATACGTCGAATTGTAGCCAAAACTGTGTAGAATTTGAAACCTTTCCCTTCCCAATGCCCCCTGCTAATAAGAAATCCCGGGACGAGCTGGAACATCGATTTTTTGGGAGAATGGGCTAAGAACCACTCATAACTCGAAGCGGTTGCATTTTTTGTTATATACATGCATCGGCAAACTTGCAGAATTTTTTATGAGCAATCTGTCACTCAATCTACATTTGACCTTGCAATCGATTTTCAAGGTCATTCGAAGGTCATTTCCATTTTTCGCCCAAGAAAGTATATTTTTGACCACGGCATTCAAAAGAAATTCCACGTTGAAATTTATCTCTTTGGAATTTTCGAAACATGTTCGTAGAGGTCACCCCGAGGTCAAATACGATTTCTGGCCATATGGCTGCACGAACTCGCCTATAACTTGGAGAGGTTGCATTTTTTGTTACATACATGCATCGACAAACTTGCAGCATTTTTCATGGGGAATACGTCACTGAATTTACATTTGACTTTGAAATTGATTTTCAAGGTCATTCGAAGGTCATTTCCATTTTTCGCCCAAGAAAGTATATTTTTGACCACGGCATTCAAAAAAACAAGAAATTCCACGTTGAAATTTCGGAGGGGTTACATTTTTTATTATATACATGCATCGGCAAACTTGCAGCATTTTTCATGGGGAATACGTCACTGAATTTATATTTGACTTTGAAATCGATTTTCAAGGTCACTTGGGAGTCATTTCTATTGTTTGCCCAAAAAGTACATTTTTGACCACGGAATTCGGAAGAACGAGAAATTTCACGGTATTTCCCGCCTGAAAACGGGCGCCCGCTGTGGCGGCCGCCATGGCGCACGCCGGGGCGCCCGCTATGGCACCCGTCACGGCGCTCCTTATGGCGGCCACCGAGGCGGCCATATATTTTGGTCGAAAATCTCTCCCGCCGTGGCGGCCGCCGTCAGGAGAAATTTTTCATATAAAAAAATGCGCCTCATCAATTTCGCGATTGATGAGGCGTCAAAAGTACCTTATATCCATTAGACGATTATAAAGGAGGCATAGCTGGTTGAGGGATTTCCCCGGGGGAAGTACTTGCCGTTGCCGCCGAGTTGGCGCCTCGTCGCTCTCTCCAGATGCGGGTCCCTCTGCGATGTTGCTCCTGGACGTGAACGCTGCTCCAGGTCCGAGTCCGCTCCATCTCACCACCGCGTCACTCCACCGTCGCTCCTCAGAGATGCACACGATTCTCGCGCGCCCCGACTTCAGAGCGTCACATCTCGGTGCATGCTCGCGCGCGTGCACGCAACGTTCTCGATGCCGTGGTCCGGGTCGACTCTAACACTCG
>JAPYYZ010018996.1:0-10292 GCA_030522705.1 Eretmocerus eremicus
CGATTTGTTACTTCAACAAAGTTTCATTTGTCGAACCAACCAACTGCTTTCCAACCAACTTTAGTTTGTCACTTCAACCAATCTTTTTTTTCCGTGATGGTATGAGTGCGGAACAAAAGCTCCAGTGTTTGATCTGAGTCATCAGGTGCAGTTCATTCCTGTCTCATTGAAAATTGGCCGTACCTTCACACCGGTCCCGCTGAGAATGGATCCCAAGGACCGTCAATTTGTAATACCATCGAGGAGCACCAGTTCAGGCGCCACGAACCGATCCATCTGAGCCGGTGGCTGGTGATCATTGTGAAATCGTGATGGCATGATTCGGGATTGACCTCACTCGATCCTGTGACTACCGCTTTGGGAGGTTATATCACCGTCCCACTTCGATGGAAAAATTCTTCCGGGCCGAGCCGGAGTGTCGCTAACGGTTCTTACGCATAAAAGCGAGCATAGAAGAATATGTCTGCTAACCTTTTTTTCTGGTTATCTTCACATATTTGGATCATTTCACAGTTGCCAGGGAGCTAATGGCTGAATGACTGGTCAAGATTGCTGCAAAACGTTTCGACGCTATGGAACCCAAAGTGGCCTCAAAGATCGTCGGATAGATTGTCCGACACGGGTCAATGATTCGTGAACATGGTAACTATGGTGAATACGTCGAAGATCATCAAGGATTACCTCCGTAAGCGAGTATCTGAGCAGCAAAATCTTGTTTGGCCGCGGTGGACTTCACTCTAGTAACAAGTTGTAGCCCCGATAGTTTTTGCATCTCCCGCGCCAAACTCGGACGTAATTCGACTCACAAGCGGCAAAGCAGGGCTTCGTGACGTAGACGGAATCGGCAAATCCGACCTATTGTGCCCGCTCGACCCTAAGCCCCAGCTCTCCGCAGTTTCACCGTCGATCGTGCACCAGAGTTTCCGAGTATAAGTTGGCGCCGAAGCCGGGGCTTTAAGCTCCGATATTGATTATTTCGGATCATAACTGCCGGGAGAACAGTGCTCAAGCTCGCTACTCCGGAGGAGCCTCGTCCTCGGCGGGGGGATTAAAGTGTCGGAATATTTTTTATCGAACCCTGAGGAGAGTAGACGCGGAGGAAGCTATATACGGTGTCTCGCTCTTGGCCGAGCTGCCGCCCAGGATCAGCGGAGCGCGCTCGCTGCGAGCAGTAATTAATCGAAGGATTTGCGCGCGCGCCAGAGCGCAAAAGAAAGTTATGATTAAAATCCATCGGTACACATAGAAGCGGGCGCTCACGGGTTGAGGTATCACCGGATGTGGATATAGCGGCGGCGCGGCCAACGTGCTGCAATTAAAATTTGATCTGGCCTTCGCAGCCGCTAATTGGGGATTACGCACGTCGCATGAATCACGAAAACGGCGCGACTAAGGCGGCCGCGCTTTCGACGCTCCGGAGAGGCTGCAAAAAGCGCAAAGATTCACCCGGACAATGGAATCAAATGCGCTGAGGTAAAACGTCGGAAGATGTGGGATCGGAAGGTTCGAGATGGGGTAAGTTTTTCGCGAGCTCGAGACTCCCTTGGGTGATTTGATGCCGTCGGGAGATGGATAGATACTGCGCGTTGCAACGTCATTTCTGATGATGGTTCTTTTATCGATCCCCGTAAGCGGGAGCCTCGGCTTGGTTTTTCGTCTCATCTAGAGTTTCTGGCGAAGTTGACGTGGTTCGGTTCAACACGTGCGGAACCAACGGACAAGGGTGCCACGCAGTTTGGGCGATGACAGCAGAGAAAAATGATGTAGCGAAATATATTGACCTTAATAATTTGATAGGAGACCTGAGATCATCAACATTCATCGAATTCTAGATATTCGTAGAATCAAGCACTGAACCGGATAATATAACAGGAGTTTTGAACGTTGATCGAATTCCCATCTCTCGATCCTGAGGTTTCAGTATGACATACACCCTTTTTTCTTATTTCAATCTGCAAATTCAATAATGCTGCACAAATCTTATTCATACTTGATGAGAGGCTATATCTTGATATATATTCTTGGATCTATAGTCTTGGAACTAGTCACAATCGGTCACTAGGCTGTTCGGGTCTCTGAGTGATTTTGGTAGAAGGAGAATTCTATCGCTGATGGGGATTTGAGGTTATCATTCGTCTATACTATTGAGTCAATCAAAACTATTCTCACATCGTTTTCCTTCATTTGCCTCCGATCCTGATCGTCACGTGCTTCGATGGGTCTTTGTAGAATGACCTTCAGCTCGGACTACAATGACGCGTTAGAATGGGGTCAAATTTCCCGGATGAGCAACATCGCGCTGCCCACACAAGACAGGAGACAACTTCCTTCTAGCGTTCGCTTCAAAAACCTCCAGGATTCCTCAATTCGACCCCGAGCCGAATAACCAATGGGTTTGACGGCGCGCCGCCGAACGACTCCCTCTAGCGGATTAGCCCCGTCGAGTTCGAATACATCGTACCAGCAGCGTCGAATGAAGAGCTTGGCGCTACAACCTCCCGCGAGTAATGACATCTCATTGAACCCGGGAGACGCGGTAGTCTGTCGCGAGATTATTGGGGTAGCTAGGCGCGAGAGATTTTACGTATTCCGCGCAGAGCGATCGCGGGGGGCCTCCCAGTCATGTGCCGTCTGCGCGGCTCCAGGCAAAGACGCGCCATTTCGCATTGTCACGCTGCAGCTCGGCCCAAGTGGCGCGGAGCCTCGTTGCGAAGTTCGGCCAGGCTCGTCTGATTGAAGTCCCCTCCTCCATACGTACTCGCGACGAGGCTCGGATACATTATCCGCAGACACTACGTGCTCCGCGTCTGCGTCACGCGCGCGGCAAGACGCCGCGGAGGGGGCACTCGGATCACTCTCCGGCTGCCGCATCCGCGTCAGGCCGAGGCTTTGTGAACCGGAGATTACAATGGCATCTCCTCCAGATTAGCATATGAATTACGGCCCGTAGCTCAGTTCGCCGACCGGCTTCTCTATATAGGCACACGCACGTACGCACACCCACGCGTACGCAAACGCTATCTGCACCGGTGGATCTTCCAAGATCGAGTGCATGCGGGTCAGCGTCTGGTGTTACGGCGCAGGCCTAGTTTCGTCTTCCGAAAGACGGAGCTTGAGGAGATATCGCATCTCACCGCCCGAGGGCGCAATAATGCGGGCGCGTGATCGATCGGGGAAAGGGTCGTCGACGAGTGTCTTTTATCCCGCGCCTCCGGGCGAGGATGGACTTTTTATTCCCCGCGTAAAAGAGCAGACGACGAGACGAGCTCCAGCGCCGGGTTGGCCCGATCTCGAGCCCGAATGGCCCGCGAGGCGTTGAAGTCTCCGATTGTTTGGAGAGCGAAACCGACGGAGTACTCGCATATCTGATAGAGCGACCGCAAGTGCCTACCTTGATTACGTAGTGTCATGGAGCTGACTGAATGAAAAGGTTAATATATGAAGCTTTGGGTAGCTAGACCTAATATTCGTGCGTATTTGAATACATTCATGTTCTCATTGAGTCGGTCCTGAAATTTCAACTCCTTTATTTGAAGAATTTTGAAACGTGTCGAATTTGATTGCCAATTGGATTAGTGTTTCGTATCTACATGGCCTTGACAGCTTTGAACCCAATCATCGATTATGATTTGTGGAACGAACTGCATTGTCAATATGTTCTTGGATGTTTCATTCCTCAAAATTAGTACTCTCCGAAGCAACCTCAACCCCAAAAGTATCTTTGGATATTTTGGACTTTGAGTGGGTGTTTGACTCCAACCCTGTCATGAAGTTATGGTAGGAATATTATTTATATGCGGTTACGTAAGACAATAATGTTGGAGAATGGGAGAGATTTTAGCATGTCTTCAAGTTCGGGCTACTTTTGGGCTGTTCATGACACTCATGACGCAAATACTTGGAAGACAAAGTTATATTACTCGGAGGAACAAACAATTCAAGAAGGTTAGTCCAAGTCAGATGGTAACATAGATCCTATTCTGAGGCAGAAACCGGACTAGCTCCCAGGTTTTTGGATGAGTCTTTCAGAAACATGAGAGCTGATCCGGCTTGGGAAGATAGGAATTTTGCTGCATAACCTTACTTCTCAAGTAAGTTTAACTTAAAATGTTGTTTGAAAAGCAATTACCAACATCTGTGAACACAAGTAGGCGTTCACGCACTTGTTGAATGTGGAATCAGGTTGGGTCTCCATGAGTCACCTCACAATGGGCGTATTTCAAAAAGCGGTTGACATGGGATCTCGACAGAGTATGCCCTTGTGGTCTGACACATGTGATTCGCTAACATTTGTCAACCGCATTTCGAAATATGCCCAGTCTGATATGATGGAATCTTCTTAGGCCTATACACTCAGAGTTGAATAAGCTGTCCGGGGACTCGTCTAAGTCCACAGTATAAACGTTCGCACCAATGCGCAGCGCATGGATGCATAACCTCACTTTTTTGAGTTTCTTCATCAAAAGCCGTTGAATTTTTCATTTGAATAATCGTGTTCCTAGTTGATCAACTAACTGTGGAATTCGATGGCATACACTACTCTGCTCTTCGAACTCAACTCATAAAGTTTCATAAGTGTCTTTTCTGAAATTCCGAAAATCCCAGGATACCGTTTTCGCATCATGATTGAAAATGCGGGACTACCAACTCTACCTCTCAATGTAGCATTCCATTCATACGTTTGTCTTCATAGTGTATTTGCAAGCAAGAACTAATTTCGGGAACGAAAGATCCAAGAACGTGCCACGAGTTTAGGTTCTTATCGATTTTATGATGGTTACATGTCTACCTGTACAACGAACGACTAAAGAGTCAAATAGAATGATTGTCATGGATTTGCGAGATAATCTATCTGACTTTTGACGACTAATCATTAGAGTGCCGGCGACACACACATCTATATTATTTACATATCGCACAAATTCTGCGGCAACGAGACCAATAAATGTGTTCTTGTGTACACACACAGAAGGCACTAAGAGGAGGGTGAATGCACTTATGAATGACCAATTCAATATTTAAGATAAAACAATCACTCTTACGACATTGATGATTCCGACGACATTGTTAGAGTCTGGGCCACATATTAGTGTCAAAGCTCACATAGAAATACTCATTCAGACACATAGTGGATTAGAAGGTGCTTTCCTCATTTACATAATATAACTTCACATAGATACAACGTGCTACTCTCAAAACATCGTACTCCACAATGATACAGAGACATCTCAATCGAAGTATAATGTCTCCAAAACGAGAGGCGATTTTAGGCTTGGCGCCAGGACTGACTATGCGCTCAGTGTTTTCACATACCTTAAAGATGACTGGCGTCAGAGATTGTCTCCGGTAATGGAATTTCCACGTGTCAAATTGACGAAAATCTACGTCGATCATTTTCGAGCTTGCAACCGGCCTCTCTCTTTCTCTCACTTTCTCTCTGTCTCAAACTGATCATTAACCAGTGCACCCACCCCGAGTCTATCGCTTTATTATCTCACGCATGGGTCGCTCGTGCGCGCAGAGCGAGCTCCGAAAGTCGGGCGAGTCTGGAAGAAAATAAATGTACATGTGCGAAATGCGGATTCCTGTACAGAGTGGCTGAGTCACGATCGTTTATCCGCGGCCTGCCTTATCTTCCCCTTGGATCGCGTCCAAGAAATACTCGGCCGCACCGAGGAGGTATGCTATACATCGAGCGAGGAACAAAGGGAGAAACTGCTCTCGGGGCTTAGTCCGGCCATTGACTGAAAAGAATAGAGCAAAGCGTGTTGACTCGACTCGCTCTATCTGCGAGACCCCGAGACAATTCATTAAGTTGCCTTCTGCCAGAGTCTCCGAACTGTTGATTCATGTACGTCGGAAAAAACAGAGGGGAAAAAAGGATTGAGACGTAATGGTATACTCCTCTAATCCATCAAACCGTCACTCGTTGAAAAATTAGGAGCTCTCGTATAATTTTGTGCAAAAGTTATACCCGCGAAAATTAAATATTGGCAGGGGCAAGGATGCGCGGATAGACGATCGTGCCTCGATCTATATATATATATCGGATAATATCGCGCGCGCTCGCGACACGGTGTATATATGCGGATGTACAATATGCAAGCACGGAAGCGCCGTCTGAAAGTGAATTTAGTTAGATATTGTGGAACAGGATATGGCTATTCAAATAATCTCTCTCTTTCGCGCCCCTTTTATACGGCCTATTATTATCGAGTCGATGGCTTGTTCTCACCTCCGCGGTTTTCACTGTCCGCCGGTTTCACCTGGATAGGACGGTTCATCTGAAACAGGCAAAATTGAAAAGAAACGTTAGTCGAATGCATGATACAGGATCTCCTCCAGCTTATTCATTTAGCGTACTCCTACGGAGTGAGGCAATAATTGTATTAAAGTCGCGCTAGGGGGATTACGCGAGCTTTACTGGGTCACTATGTTTACCTTGGAAGGTAATGTAATTTACATCAGACACGCCAACGCCTCTGGAAATGAGCTTACGAGTAACACTAACTCATACCCCAGGGGATCCTCCATTCATTTATGATGACGATGAGCCTTGGCAGTGTAGCTTCCCCTAAACGAATTTGACAGACAAAATCTGAGCTACAAATGTATCCGAATGTGGTTATCTCCGATTGTATACAACGTCAGGTAGAAAACCATATCTGTGGAAAGTATACATACGTTTCTGGCGAACGAGATCTTATTTCCAGCTTACGGAATGGGGTTTACAAGAGGCGCTCGGAAAATGCGGGAGCGAGACAGCGACAAAGATAAATACGTTTCACATTTTTCCGAGGCGATAAGGAGCCGCGCGCCTGGAGGCGTCGTCGTATACGGCGCCGGAGCGCGCGCTGTGTCTCCCAAGGCATAAAATTCGCCCGGAGGAAATTCTGCGAGCTTGCCTGGCGGCAAAAAGCAGCCTACTCCGATGGGACATCGTTATTCGGTGGAAAGAGAGGCAGCCAGAGTAGCGGCAAACAGTGAGCCACTCTCCGAGTCTGCATTCGGAGAGTCTGCCTCCCCCGAGCCGCGGGATGAATGATTCATAACGCGACACGCGCCAGGGACGACGGCAGAGGTCGCCATCTTCGATTTTTCCATCTCGTGGATGGGAGCTCGACCCATATACCGGGACTCGATTTTGTAGGCGGTGATCCGGGTCTTTTGTTTAGCCTTGGGTTTCTCGCACTCATTTTGGTACTGGTGATTTGTGGAGTTTGCTTTGCGATTGCTAAGAATTCGGTTACGACGGTGTTGGAGCGTTTGTCTGTTTGAGATTTTTTTTTATTAGTTTCATGAGACGACATGGGCGTTGTGAATAATGAAATTCATGCTGATTGTCAATGAATCGAAACATGTCCATGACTTACGTTATGGGGCTCTTTTTTGTCGAGACTCTATCCATAAACTCATTCCTAACAGTGAATTTCGGTTTAGCATCGATGCATTGTGAGTCAAGTATACGATGTACAAGTAGAGATGAATTTCAACCAGAATTATCAACCACTGGATGGAAAAATTTAACCAAGTGATTGAAAATTTAACCAGAGGTTGAGGTATGTGGTTGAAAATTCAACTGCTATGTAGATGAGCTCCTAACCACGCGGCTGAACCGTAGAGCAATACTCATTCTTCAACATCTCGGAGTGGACGAAAAATTTCCATTGTGTCGTTGAATTTCAGATCCACTGGTTGAAAATTCAACCACTTCAACGAAATTCTCGTCAACCGCAGTGGTTGAGATTTCCATTCAATCAGTGGTTGAAATTCTGCTTCAATCACTGGTTTACGAGAGTTTCCAACCACGTACATGAAAATCTTATATCTACTACTTTACAGCGTAGAACACAAAGAATATCGGAGAAATTTGTTCGAATTCACGTACTTTCACTCACAAAGATAGTGCTTCAGTGATACGTAACATCTTGGATATGTTGAAACGTCTTTGTGTATAAGGATATAAGCTATGTGTGTTGAGTGAAAAAACTCTTCTGGTATGGAGATTATTGAATTGCAGAGCAACTTTTTCCGACTCTCTTATGGTCTCATTCTTCTTCTTACAGTTCTGGAACGATGTAAATGAAGATCTATAATGGTTATGACACTTGATCATATCAATTGAATTCGAAGCATATTTTATTCTATTGGCCCACGACTCAAATAATTCTCATCTATCTCAATTTTGGAGAACCAGAGTTCATGGATGACTATACGTAAGGTGAAGTGGTTAGGGATCCGTGTAATTTCAAGTTTTACGCACATATCGTGACAGAGTTCTGGGTTTTCCAGGAGTCGAATGGATAATGACGATGAATGGGATTTCCCTCCATTCCAATAAAGTTCGTCACTCTGATCGATAAAATAATCTATCAAATAGTATTACGCAAGCTTCGTCAACTAATCATAGTTTATCGACCAACATAATTTGTATGTGCACGGGAAGCATTACTTTGAATCAATTTGACCCAAAAAAGACTCGTTTCTCCTTTGAGCATCAGTGCTCGTATGTGAAGTCAGAAATCGAGTTGAGCAACTTTCCGACTGTGCTGAATAATGAAGGAAGTTGCTGCGTTAATCCAAGAAAATTGGGGCAATGAGCTCAAAATAACATATCAAACTACGTCCGCCCTCGGAAATAATTGAGGCTTCGAACTACATTCCCAACGCCGCTCCATGCCCCCCGACACAATTATTTCGCTATTCACAAGACTCGGTTGACATTTTCGTGTCATCATAGCCCCGAGCTCGAATAGACCAAAATCACCGAATCGCAAATAACGAGACCTCCCTCCAAGCTCGCGCTACCGACGGATTTTCAACGGGATTACTTACAATTCGAGCCCAATCATCCGCGTCCACTTTCATACTCTCGCATATATCGGCGCGACATTATATACGCGGCGCAAGCCGGAGGAAGTCCTCCTCGATCGCCGCAATTTCTCTCCGCGGAGGCAAAACATCCTCGGATACGGGGACAAATTGCGCATTAGTTATACTCCCGGCCATGTTATTACCGTTCGCTCGGTCTCGTCGGTTTGTCGCGGGATAGGTCAATTTGAGCTCGTCGCCGCTCGGTCCGTCCGCCGCAGGAAATTAAACTTTGGGTCGCGCGCTCGGGCATTAGACGTTTGTTGTCGGCTTAGTTGTCATGGGGAGAGGCTACGCGGCGTAGATACCGGAATCGAGATACTACGGGGTATGTGTACACCCAGAGTCTCCCTCGCTTTTCTGGTGCACCTTCTTTATACCTTCCTTTTTTCTGTCGCGCGCTCGGTACTCGCTGTATACTTTTTGCGAGAGAAAGCGTCTGGTGGCAGTGGCTCGCACATTCGTTATGTCTCTTTATTTCTGCCCGCTCTTGCGGACATGCTGCTTTTTTTCTCGTACTTTGGTGCGGAGGGGATCTTTGCCTTTTACTTTATACCGTAGTACTCGACGAGAGCATTTGTTATGAAATTCTCGGCTATGAGAACTTGATGTCGGAGCTTTTGCGACGGAAGATACCGTGTGTTTCGGTTTTGTTTCGCTGGACGCGTGGTGGAAAGTTTTCATTTGAGATTCTTCGAAATGATAGATCTTGAGAGGGAAAGTCGAATGGTGGGTATTGGATCGAATCCGGTTACGAAGAGTTACCTGACAATTCAATAACGGAGATAGGCGGTCATTGTTCCGTAAGCCACGAACGGAGATAGGCGGTCATTGTTCCGTAAGCCACGACGACATAGAGTTTGTAGTACCGGTTTATAGTTTCTCAACTCGGACTTTGGAGTTGAAAAAGTTGTGTGGCGGGAGTTCAGTACTAAAGGCAGTAAGAATGCTTCAATTTTTGCTTCTGTTGAAACTCATAATTTGAAACGACACATTCATACGTTTACTTCCTTGGACTCACCAAAACTGAGGGTATCGGTATATTGTACAGAAAATTTTCACTTTAAATGGGAGTATCGCTTGACATTCGTATTCGACACCATTAGACAGCAAGCTAGCGCTCACTCAGCAAAAAACCGAATTAATTTTCATCGCGCGCTCGTAACGGACGGATGAGTAACATTAATTAGGTCAGTGCCTGAATTTTCACACGAGGATGATATTTCGCGCGCTGTCGAGGGCTTCAAAATTTCGACACACTTCAATTGACCAGGTTCTCGCGCGGCCTTCGAGCTCGCATGACGCCACAGACCATCAATTTCCAATCTGGTAGTCGCGCGCGCTTCAATTTTGATCGAATCGAGCCATACGCAGGAAAACATAAACCTATTCATCGAGCGCCATACAGAATTTTCTAGAAG
>JAPYYZ010019000.1:0-10454 GCA_030522705.1 Eretmocerus eremicus
TTATGGACCGGCTCGGGTTCCAGTTCACACCTGAGAACCTTGTGCCAGCCATGCTTCGCAGCAAGGAGACGTGGGATGAGATCGCCGACTACATCAAGATGGCGATCACCCGGAAGGAAGAGCGAGAACGATCGCTGCAGCGCCAAGCAAGGGGCGCTGCCGAGTGATGAACGACGACGACCCAAAGAGTGATCACCGGACGACCGAGAGAGAAGAAAGAAGAGCCGACACAACGAAGAGCCACGCTTCCGTAGCGCGCGACGCTCCTCCCACCCCGAAGTAATGCGCAGGCGGTTTCAGGGTTGGTTGGTTATGACATGGTGGATGTTGAAGGGGGCTTGAGGCGGTGCCGTGCTCTGTGCGAACCCAGAGGCGCAACCCGTCACGACGTCTGCGAGCAGGTTCCTCCTATCGACCACCTAAAAAGAAAGAAAAAAAAAATAGATAGAAGGCTCCCTCCGGGACCTTGAGGTTAGGGACCCGGATCTCTGGGTCTCTCTTCTCAGGGTCGATCATTCTCCATGCTACAGGATGCGTCCACAGGTTGCGGATAGTGGGGCACCAGAATTTTGGTGTATTGCTGAATCAACCAATGGCAGACAAGGAGAATACACTCACAACTTGATACACTACACAGCAGTTGTCTCTTCCATGGTGGGGAAGCTCACCAGGACTGGGCTGCTGTTTAACACACTGACGCCACACACAGCACACCTCCCGCGCTTCTTGTACAATGGCTTCTGGATGGGGATCCTCTCACTGCTGTATCCGAGCTCACTCTGGAGGGTACCGCGTTAAAACCAGTTTTTCGTTCCTGGGCCGCCGGTAGTTGGGGGAGTTCGGACTCTCGCTGACCATGAGTGGAGGCTCGTCCCACACAACGGTAGGGGGGATACCCCCAATCCCGTTTCTATAGTCAGTGCCGGTTGGTGACCGGGGGGACCATGCTGTAGGGTGCGTGGGTTGGCACGACCAAGGCCAACGGACTGTAGGCTCGGTTGGCAAGGGGGAGGATTCAGGAACAGAGGACTGGTGTTGGATAGTGCGAATAGTTGTGACCACCAACACGAACGAACACAGGAGTAAGGGGGGAGTTTCAAAACAAAAACGGCAGAAACAAATACGAATTCGGAAGGCTTCGGAACGGAACTGCCCACTGGGTGTCCCGCCCTAACACCAATTTCGCGTGAAGAGCAAGACGCGATAAGGGTTGTGGATGTCGACAACGACGACGACCAAGTCGACGCGAGAAAGAGTGGCTCGCAGGAGCCAAACCTCGGTGCACCTCCCAGTGCCCCAGGGCTGGACAAGGTTGAGGCTGCTGACCTCAAAATGGGGTGGTTGGAGTACAGCGGAGCCCAGGCGAGGGATAAGGAGATTTCTGGGGAGATGCCCAAGCTACTCGACGGCATCATCAAGGATGTGGAAGAACATGTCGACGCCAAAACAACAACAAAGGAGCTCGTGAAGAAGGCAGTGACCTTACGCAAGGAGCTGGAAGAGGCTAGGAAGAAGGCTGCGGAGCTGAAAGACAAGCTCAGCCCTGCTTTCGAGAACGTGACCGAGAAAACTGCGGCGGTGGCGGCCTTATTTGCCCAGCCAAGACTCGCTCAATCCGCCCAGAACCCCGGGCAAGGAAGCCAGAACAAGAGAGGCCGCATGAGCCCCACCTATGGGGAAGAGGACCAGAGGAAGAGGACGAAGCGACTGGCCCTCAGACCGCTCAAGCTCACTGTACCAGAGCAGGTAGCCGGCCTTCCGAGGAAAGAGGCATCAACACCTTGCACGCCACTCTCGTTCCGTTCCGTGGGCAGTCAGCCCACGGCTAGCGACCTAGGCTGGGAAACGGCTGAACGGCGCAGGGGACGCGGGAGGAGGAGCGCGCTGGACGCTCCGGAGGCCCAAGAGAAGAAGCGAGAGGAGAAGGAGAGACCAAAGAGGGATAAAAAACGAGTGCGACCAGATGCGGTCCTCGTCGAGGTCAAAGAGAGTGGCTTATCCTACGCAGACATGCTTGGGAGAGTCGAGCAGGGGGAGGGCGCAAAGGCAGTAGCCCCGAAGGTTTTGAAACTTCGGAAAACGAAGGACGGCCACCTCCTCATAGAGCTAGGAGAGGGGGTCAAGGCAAACTCCGTTGAGGATGCTATCAAGGGTGCAGTCCAGGACTCGGGAGTGGTACGACGCCTAACTCGAACTGTCACGCTGGAAGTGCTGGACGTTGACGAGGTCAGCACGCTGCAAGAGGTCAAGGAAGCCATCGTGGCTGTACTCGGTGCGGAGCACGCAAGAAGTATCACTGCGAGAACCATATGCCCGGGTTACAGGGGTACCCAGGTCGCGGTGATCACAGTCCCTGCGGAGCTAGCACAGGGCCTGCTGAGCAAGGGAAAGATCCGAGTGGACTTGGGCATTGCTCGGATTCGTGAAAGAGGTGGTATCCCAAGGTGCTTTAATTGCCTCCAGTATGGCCACTTGTCTGCAAGGTGTGACAAGCCGCAGGAGCGCCGATCGAAGCGATGCTCCGACTGTGGCGAGGAACGCCACATAACGCTCAACTGCGGAGTGAAGGAGCCCAAGAGCCTTAGCTGTGAGACCCTGCGGGTGGACAGCAACCATAGGTGTGGAAGGCAATGCTGCACTGCCTACCAACAGGCGAGAGCAGCAGGCAGGCGCCAAGATAAGCGAGGAAATAGGTAAGTCCCTGCAGGCGAATCTCCAGAAGAGCAAAGACGCCCATGACCTCCTCGAAGCAGAAGCTACGAGACTGGAAGTGGACGTACTGATTGTCTCGGAGCCGAATCTCAGGCGGGCGAGTACCAGGACGACACAGGACCTGCAAAGTGGGGCGGCCGTCCAGATTTGGAATGACTCGTTCACCGACGCCGAGAGACCAAGGGGGGGGGCGGCTACGCTCGCAGAGTTATCGGTGACGTTGCGGTGTATCGTTGTTACTACTCACCCAACGCATCGATAAATGAATTCCGAAGCCAATTGAAGGAGCTCGAGGATAGCCTGAAGCAGTGGAAGGGGCCTCTGGTGGTGGCTGGAGACTTCAATGCCAAGTCACCGACCTGGAGTGGAGGGCCCGAGGATGAGCGTGGCATCGCAGTAGCGGTGACCATGGCTCAGCTCGACATGGTCCTACTGAACCAAGTGGGACAAGCGACATGGCACCGGGAGGCAACTTCATCTTCTTTTGTGCTAGACCTGACCTTCGTCAGTTCAGGGCTTGCCCGACGAGTTATGGTATGGCAGATTTTCGACTTAGAAACAGTGAGCGACCACCAGCACAACTATTTCAGGATAGACGGGGGGAGGAGAGATAGGAACGCCCAGCCCATGGCGAGATGGCAAGTTCGCAAACTTGATAAAGAGCGGTTTGAGACCGAGATCTCAGAGGCATTGGATTCTGAGGATGGAATCTCATCTGACGACACTGTAGACAGCGTCACCAGAGTCATCACTCGAGCTTAAGACGCCGCCATGCCGAGGAGGAAACAACCCCGCTTCCAGAAGGACCAGGTCTACTGGTGGAGCGAGCAAATAGCGAGTCTCCGGGGCATTGCCAACGCCAAGAGGAGACAAGCAAAGAGGGCACAGAAACTTCGACTCGCATCAGCGACAGGCGACGAAGAAGCACACAGAGTGGCAGAGAAACTGCTACGAAACGCCATCCGCAGGAGCGAGCAGAAATGCTGGGGAGGACTATGCAACATGGTCAACAGCGACCTTTGGGGTACGCCGTACAGGGTCGTTATGAGCGAGCTACGCTCACAAGAGGGGGGATCTGCACCAACGGATAAGGCGACAGTGCTGAAGATAGCTAGAGCTCTCTACCCAGAAAGAGAGCCCAGGCTCACTTTCCCCACTAGCGTCTCCGAAGCTGTACCTCCCCTTGACGAGGGAGAGCTCAAGCTCGCCGCGGAAAGACTCGCGAAGGGCAAGGCCCCGGGATTCGATGGGATTCCCAACGAAGCTCTGAAGATTGTGACTAGGGTGCGGCCTAGCCTCCTGTTGAAGGTGTTCTACGAAAATCTCCAAGCGGGAGTCTTCCCGATGACGTGGAAACGCCAGGTACTAGTGCTCATCCCGAAGGGGGAGGGTGGCGACCTGAAAGAGCCCTCGTCGAACCGGACACTCAACATGCTGGATAACCTGGGAAATATGTACGACCGCATGATCCTCAACAGACTGGAGAAGGAGAACGAGCGCAGCGGAGGGATGACTTCGATGCAGTTTGGCTTCCGGAAGGGATGCAGCACACTCCACGCGACCAAGTGCGTGCAAGACAGAGTGCAATCTGCAAGGGAGATGACACCTCAACCAGAAGGAGGGTTTTGTGCCATTATGGCGCTGGATTTGAAGAACGCGTCCAACGCGGCGAGCTGGGAGCGTATATATGTCGTAGGCAAGGTTAAGAATCCGGCATTGTGGATAATTCCTAGGCGTTGTAGAGGGTGCCCGGCAAGGTAGAAAATGCTTCCGAGAAGGGATCGATTCGCTACTTTGCCTGCGTTCAAGCCAGTCATTTCTCACATTGCCTAGGCATTTTCTACAATGCCCAAGCGCGCTCCGGCAAAGTGAGGAACATACGAATGCGCTGATGTTCACTCACATTAAATGCAGAAGCTCGCTAACGAGCGAGGAGATCTGAACATCTATCAATATCATTCTATAAATTAAAATTGAAAGGTTACAATATTCGTCATTACTAAACCATGAATCGTTCATTCATTTATTGCATACATTCAATTGAGGGCATGAATCAAATCGGCCGACTCCTTTTTTGTTTTGTGGATTGCATGACTTCTACCACTCATTTATAGCAATTCAAATCTCCTCGAATGATTGTAAAATATGGCAAGCTTCGTCGCCGTCTGTGACTGTCCATCTTCCAGAACTCTTGATACACTTCCTAATTTTTTTTTCTTTTCCTTAAGCCTTTCAGGTCCTTCTCAGAGTCCTATATCGGTTGTACGATAATTGTGTACTGTGAGTATCTGTTTTTACTGTGTGGTGTGCCTCGTTTTTTACGTGAACCGTGCACTGTTACACGCGTCGAGAACTGTGAACTGTTTTTCTCATACTCGTATCACTGTAGGTTAGGATGGCCACTGTACCCTCTGTTTTTCGACGTCCCCGCCGTCTACTTACAGAGTGAGCTCGTGTGACCGAGACCCTGTTATCAGAACCCGGTCACGTCTGCTTTCGTCAACTTTGGCGCCTACTAGCAGAGTGGGAGGTCTTATCTGTAACGTGGTACTAAGATATAAACAGTGTGTCAGTGTAGTTCCTGTGGGTGTGTGTAAGCTCTTCGCATTTGCCCGGGATTGATTGACCCGTGAGGCAAGGGAAAACTTCTTGGTGGGAGAAGAAAACCCGCCTCGAAGAGCTCGGTACATGGGAGAAGAAAACCCGCCTCGAAGAGCTCGGTACATTTATCACGCTACCGATTAAGCATCTATTCCACGCATCTGCGATCGATAAATGCCAGATCTGTAACGCTTCGTAACACTTCCTAATTGACGTCGACTCATTATACGATGATTCGACTCTTTTTTGTCCATCAAGTCAAATAACTTCTATTCAAAATTGTTTTGACTGACTCCGCTATGAGTATTCATTGTGGAAAGCAAGACTCAACTGAGGTGATCGCAAATTCACCAATACATCAATGATTCCAATTGATCGAGGCCCGAGAACTTGGTTGCTGGCTCGCTCGATCGTTCGCCCGTTTCTCACTTTGCCCGAGCGCGCTTGGGCATTGTAGACAGTGCCTAGGCAATGTGAGAAATGGCAGGCTTGAACGCAAGCAAACTAGCGAATCGATCCCTTCGCGGAAGCATTTTCTACTTTGTCGGGCATTCTCTACAACGCCTAAGAATTATCCACAATGCCGGATCGTCAACTTTGCCTACGACATATACAAGTCCCTGGACGAAAGAGTACCACCCTACTTGCTGGTGGTCGTCAGCGATGGGCTGCGAGACCGTGTGCTCATCTGCGATACCGACGAAGGACGCATCGAGCTAGAGCTGTCTGCGGGCATAGCCCAAGGCTCTGTCTCTGGACCATCTGAATTGAATACACAGTACGACGACTTCCTCGCTCTGAACCTCCCGGACGGGGCGGAACTGGTTGGGTTCTCGGACGACGCAGCATTAGTTGTTGTCGCCAAAACCGCGTGGGGAGTCGAGTGTATTAGCAACGAGGCACTCTCCCGCTTTGGCCAGTGGTTCCCGGATAATCACCTCGAGCTGGCGAAACGCAAATGCGGAGGGATGCTCGTAACAAAGAGGAGAGGCTTCCAGATGCCCGTGTTCACTAGCAACTGGCACGAGATCCCTCTGATAATGGAACTCAAGTACCTGGGGGTGTGGTTCGACGATGAGTTGAGCTACAAGGCTCAGCTGAGGGAGGCTGCCCTGAAGGCAGACAGGGTGGGCAGTGCTCTCCAGCGGCTCATGCCCCACATCGGAGGGTCCAAGCCGAAGAGGAGAGCTCTACTCAGCACCGTGAGCTACTCCATCATGCTCTACGGTGCGGCCATCTGGGGCCAAATAGCCAGTGATGCCGTGATTGACGGTAAACTAGGCCCAGTCCAGCGGCGCTTCGCGCTTCCGACGATCAGTGCCTACTACACTGTGTCCTATGATGCAGCGTGCGTCCATGCAGGTACTCCACCAATTCGCCTGCTAGTCGCTGAGAGAGGGCAAATATGGTCGCGACGAGAGTCTCTCAAGAGCGACGGTAGAGAGTTGAACCCGACCCAGAAAGCTCTCTTCCGAGAGGTCGAACGGACAGAGACAGTGGAGGAATGGCAGAAGGAGTGGGGAAGGTCAACTAAGAGTCGCTCGACGAGCCGACTGATCCCCAACATAGCCAGGTGGATCGATCGGTCCCACGGAGAGTTGGACTACTGGCTGTTGCAGGCGATAAGCGGGCATGGCTGCTTCGGGGAGTACCTTAGGTGTTTCCAAAAGAGGGAAACTCCGGTCTGCCAGATGTGTGGGGCCGACTAGGATGACGCGGAGCACGCACTCTCTCAGTGCGGGGAGACAAGTACGAAGCGCGGAGCTCGTGGATCGGCTCGGGACTCAGCTGACACCTGAGAACCTCGTGCCAACCATGCTTCGCAGTAAAGCGACGTGTGTTGGAATCGCCGAGTTTATCAAGACGCCGATCACCCAGAAAGAGGCGCGCGAACGGGCATTGCAGCGCCAGGCAGGAGGCGCTGCATAGCAAACACCGACGACCTGAAGAGTGGTCAACATCGGACGACCTAGAGAGAAGAAAGAAGAGCTGCAGAAACAGAGAAACACGCTTTTGTAGCGCGTGACGCTCCTTTCACCACGCAGTCATGCGCAGGCGGTTCCGGGGTGGGTTGGTTCTGACACGGTGGATGTTACCCCGATTAGCGGGGGGGGGTTTAGGCGGTGCCGTGCTCTGTGCAAACCCAGAGGCGCAACCCATCACAACTCCGCGAGGCCGGATTGGCTCCTCGGACTGTTTAGGTGTCTGTGTGCCGGAGTGTTGCCGGAACCGCGAAAGCGCCAGAAGCTTTATTTCATCCCCAAAGGCAAAGGCGGAGACCCCAACGGACCATTTTCGAGCAGGCCCATGGGCATGCTCGACACATTGGGGAGATTATACGGTAGGATAGTCCTCAACAGGCTTGACAAAGCCTACGAGCAGAGCGGAGGCCTATCGCCGATGCAGACTGGGTTCCGGAAAGGACGCAGCACGCTGCACGCGATCAAGACCGTGCAGGACAGGGTCGAAACGGTGCTGGGTTTCGAACCGAAACCTGGAGGATTTTGCGCAATCATCGCGCTCGATGTGAGGAACGCCTTTGATTCCGCAAGCCGGGAATGGATCTATCTGTCATTAGTGGGCGGGGTTCCAGCCTATCTACTCGCTTTTGTCGGTGATGCCCTCCAAGATCGGGTCTTGGTCTTGGACAGCGATGAAGGCAGAACAACGCTGGAGCTAATGGCAGGGATTGCGCAAGGATCGGTATCTGGGCCATTTGGATGGAATACTCAGTACGACGACTTCTTTAACATGGATTTACCACGCGGAGCTGACCTCGTGGGCTTCGCGAACGACGCCGGACTCGTCCTCGTTGCTCCAACTGCGTGGGAGGTAGAACTCATTGCGAACGATGCTTTGGACTTGATCGGTGAGTGGTTCCCAGACCACCACTTGGAACTCGTGAACCCAAGTGCGAGGTGCTGCTCGTCACGAAGAGGAAGAGCTACGAGACCCCTGTTTCCACCATCAACGGTCATGTGATCCCACTCGAGAAGGAAATCAAGTATCTCGAGGTAGGGTTCGACGACAACTGGACCTACAAGGCGCACATCAGGGAAGCCGCACTCAGGGCAGAGAGAGTAGGGTAAACCCTCCAGCGGCTGATGCCAAACATAGGCGGGCCCATGCCGAGCAGAAGAGCTCTTCTGAACACCGTGAGCTCGTCCGTCATGCTTTACGGTCTCCTTGTATGGGGGAGTGTAGCGAAAGCGACGCAGATAACCAAGGTCATGGGACCGATTCAACGCCGAGCATCGCTTCCGACGGTCAGGGCTTACTGCACCGTCTCGGCCGACGCCGCGTGCGTCCTGGCAGGAACACCGCCCATCAGCTCTCTGGTGGTTGAGCGTGTGGGGATCTGGGAGTGGCAAGAGACCCTCGAAGACGAAGGGGTGGATATGAGCCCCCCTCCCCCAGCCAGGCTGCCCTCCGCGAGGTCGCAAGAGCTGGGACCTTGGCGAAATGGCTAGCGGAATGGGACCGCTCAACAAAAGGACTATGGACGAATCGATTGATCCCACGTCTCGAGCGATGGATCGATCGTGGCCACGGAGCGCTGAATTACTGGCTGTCACAGGCCTTGAGTGGTCATGGCTGCTCTGGTGCCTACCTCACCAAGTTTAGAAAGAGAGCAACGGAGTGCCAGAGCTGTGGTTTCGACATTGATACCGCTGAGCACGCTTTGTTTGAGTTCACTGACACCAACACGGAGCGCGCGGAGATACGAACGATGCTCGGTTTTCGGCTCACCCCCGGGAACCTAGCGGCAACAATGCTCCGCGACAAAGGAAAGTGGGAAGACGTCGCCCAGTACATCAAGACGCCGATCACTTGCAAAGAAGGGGGGAACGACACCTGCAACGCCAAGCGAGAGGCGCAACTCAGTAGATGGCGAATCGCGGAGGAAGAAGAGTGAAAGAGACGAGGACTCAAACTAGAACAGCTGCGCCACCCATTGACCGCCATAAACGCCGCCCATACCTGGAGTGATGCACGCGCAGTCCCGGGCATAGGTAGGTAAATTGCTGGAATTCACCTCTGCCTCCTCCCGTTAACGGATACGAGGCCGAGGGAGGTTCAGGCGGTAAGGGTCTCTGGAAATATCCGGGAGGTCATTCGAGCCGAACGTCGGCTCCTTTCGCCGCCTGAACTGACCCTCGGGCTCACCTCGTCATGAGGGGCTCGTCACAGGAGCTTTCCCACGCTCCTGAGGCAGCCTGTCGTCCGGTCTACGGATCCGCCCTTTCGTGAGCCACTCTAAAGGAAGAAAGAAAAGAAAAAAGAGAGATCCCCGCCAAGATATGATCGACGGGAAACTAGGCCCAGTCTAGCCGCGCCTCGCGTTTCGGACGATCAGCGCCTACTGCAACATGTCCTATGATGCAGCGTGCGTACTGGCAGGGACTTCACTAATTCGCCTGCTAGTTGCTGAGAGAGGGCGAATATGGGAGCGGCAGGAGGCCCTCAAGAGCGACGGTGTAGAGTTGAACCCGACCCGGAAATCTCTCATCCGAGAGGTCGAACGGGCAGAGACAGTGGAGGAATGGCAGAAGGAGTGGGGAAGGTCAACTAAGGGCTGATGGACGGGCCGACTGATTCCCAACATGGCCAGGTGGATCGATCGGTCTCATGGAGAGTTGGACTACTGGCTGACGCGGGCAATGAGCGGGCATGGCTTCTTCGGGGAGTACCTGGAGCGGTTTTAGAAGAAACTCCGGTCCGCCAGATGTGTGGGGCCGACTGGGACGACGCGGAGCACGCACTCTTCCAGTGCGAGGTGATAAGGATAGAGAGAGCGGAGCTCATGGGCTGGCTCGGGGCTCAGCTGACGTCTGTGAACCTCGTCCCAACCATGCTCCGTAGTTAAGAGACGTGGGTTAAGATCGCCGACTTCATCAAGACGGCGATCACCCGAAAAGAAGAGCGCGAACGGGCATTGCAGCGCCAGGAAAGAGGCGCTGCATAGCTAACACCGACGACCTGGAGCGTGATCCACACCGGACGACCTGCAGAGAAGGTAGAAGAGCTGGAGGTCCAGAGAGACAGGCTTCTGTAGCGCGTGACGCTCCTCCCACCTCGAAGTAACGCGCAGGCTGTTCCAGGGTGGGTTGGTTATGACATGCCGGATGTTACCCTGATTA
>JAPYYZ010019071.1:0-10291 GCA_030522705.1 Eretmocerus eremicus
ACTCCCAACAAATTCATTGTCTATGAAATTCTTTCTAGCAAGAAGATGATACCTTGAGAAAGATATTGAAATTGATCAAGACAATGCAAGCAACAGATTCAAGTCCAAAGCTTCGAGTCATATTTGTGTCATAGTCCAAAGCTTGATCGAGCTCAAGTTTTAATTATTTTATACTAATATAATATTCGGTTATACGGTGGATATCGTCCACAGAATTCCAAGCATTACATTTTTTTTTTTTTTTTTTTAATGCGTAAGAACCAAAACAATCAAAAGATTAATCACGATTGAAGATTGGTGTAATTTGAGGTTTTCTTGAATCTGATTGCTAGCCAGAATATCAGGTTTTTATCATTCTATCATGGGATCGTGAACCGCTAACCGCGAATACGCAAAGCAAGAGCCCGCGAATAAAGGAACAGGGCCACAATCAATTGACCGCGAATGAGCAAATTTCGCGAATGCTAAATCCGCGAATACGGAGGTTTGCCTGTAACAATGATAAGCTTTAGTGTCATCAGGATCCAGAATGTAGGTTATGAAACGTCTGCACGATTCGCTCATTTTGGTAATTTCTCATTATAATTGTATACAATCATCTCTCAAACTCGAATATCAAGCAAAAGTCTAGTTGATCGGACTAACATGACATCTTGAACACGTAGAACTGTAATGCTCATGAGAATTTCATCAAGAACTTCAATCCAGGTCTGTAATCAATTGCACGAATTCGAAAGTACCTGACTGCAACGATAATCGATGAGGAGTCAGAAGCCAATGAGCACGCAACCAAGTTGTTATGTACATACAAGAGGGAGAGACGAAACGCAAATACGTACTTAGCGGTAATGCATACCCGCGTTCGCAAGCAACTTTTCCAACATCTCAAAGAGCGTCGACGGCAGCGTTTTAATACAGAGTCAAGACGCAACTGATACGGTCTCGCTCACGTTATGAATTGATCATTATCGTCATTACAGAGTTATAACATTGATTAACGTAACGCACGTAAGCTGTGCATTTCTCGATGGCTATGAAGAAAATTGAGTATATGTGTATATGCCTAACAGATGACATGATACATCTTACAATTGGAATACTCACACGCTTGGCTTCTGAAGGCCTCCAATACATAAGAGAATAATATATTACATCGCATCCTCTCAAATCCTGTCCTCTTCACTGTAGTGCTCAATTTACAGTGGGAAAATATAAACTCTTAGATGGTTCAGACTGAAGTTATTTTATGGCGAATTCCACAAGAGTTGATACTAGCATTATTGAAAAGTTTTAAAAATTTAGCTTTGGGATGAATTTCGAAGATTTTACGCAACGATTTCACTTACAAAGTTTATACTATAGCTCATAAAAGGTCAGATTTGAGATGTAAAGTTTTCAATTTTACCGTTATAATGAGACTTTAAAGCGAGACACTCGTTGTAATTTTTTCTTCAAAACCAAGCATTACTTCTCGCGTTGATGAACCACCTGTGATTATATTACCGCGAGTGTCAGGTAATTTTTTTCCAAAGTATATCATCATGCCGAAGAAACTGAATTCGGAGGATTAATTTTTACTGTTGCCCGAAAATTGATAAGCCGTAATTTTTCAACTTGCGAGACGTCCTAAGAAGGAATCTCTCTCCTCCTGCGAGAATCGCAAAGAGTGCGAGCAAGCAGCGCGAATAATTAATTATCACACTCGCGCCGTATCATTATTCGTCCCAGAGCCTGGAAGCGTTAAAAAAAGTCGTGCGGGCGATGCAGTGTCTCGAATCGAAACGTAGCATCTGAAACACAGTAGGGATCGAGCAGGAAATCCGTAATAAGAGGAGAAAACCTGTCTCGAATTTATTGGACAACTTGTATCTCAATCAGCTCGGGCAGCGGTATTGGCAAGCGACTTTCCAACTGTGGCAGACAATAGACCCAGAGGCTATTAATTTTGCCCAAAAAAATGTAAATAAATAAATAAGCCAAGCGATGGCGGCGCGCAGTCTCATATATTCACGAGAGAAGCGGCAGCGGCAGCGGTGCACCGGCTATCCTTTGCGATAACTCTCTCGGCGAGGATAGGCGTGCGCTCGCGAATAAGGCGCCGCGCTGCAGTATCTGCGCGCTCGTGACGTGCGACGCCCCCGCATTGAGATTTCCGATGCGGCGCACGCAACGCTACCGAACCGGTAACATCTCGATTTACCGATCCACTCCTTTGCTCTCCTCCTATGCAGCCCTCTTTCCTTATGTAATGCGGAGCGCTCGCTTTCCCGGATTATATGCACAGCAGAGAATTGCGCTCCTCGTTATTCGGCTGTGCTACCTGCTAATTTCGAAAATTAATACGTATCCCGCTGGACGTGGGTGTATCCGCAGCGAGTCTTTGGAAGACATAGAGGGTTTGGAGCCGTAGTGCGATTGATGGAGCTTACGTGAATACGAAAACATAGAAATCTGCAGTCAAAAGATTCCAATTGCTCGAGTATTTCATCTCAAGTCGCCGATCTGTTTGGGAAAGAGGCATTTATACTCAAGAAATTGGCTTGACCTGACTGTTCAAGGACATTGAAGCTTTTTTAGAACGTTAATTTTTTGTTTGCTGAGTTGAAAATGAGTTACCCTTGTGTTGCTTCCTTTCCCGAAGGATTATATTATGGAAAACTCAAATATTCATTGTAGCAATCCCTAAGACTATAAGTCCAGTTAAAATTTTGATAACTGCCGAGTCTAGATGAGCCTCTCTTTTGTTACTCCTGATACTCCATTGGTATTTTGTCGATGAGCTCTCATTCTCTTCCTTACTCAAACATCTAACGATTCTCCATTTAGATTTGCAGAATTCGACCTCGTTTCACTACGAGTAGTAGATGTTTTTATAAATATTATTCTGCAAAAACGCTTATCGTGTAAACAATTGATTCTCGCGGCAAAATGATGCCAAATTTCGCAAATCTGAACGGCCAATCAGTACCAGGACACCCGACGGTGGCGCTGATGGTATACGAATCCCATGACAAATTAGTAAGATGCACCACTGTGCAAAATGATAAAGTGGTCCGCGAAGAGCTTTTGGAGTAATATTGTTTACATGGCAGTTGTAAGACTATTTCAAGATCTCTCAGCGAATCACTTTAGAATTCTACTCATAGATGCATTTTACCAATATGCGAGGGGGTTGGACTTACTTTTTCAAAATATTTCTTTTGGTTCATCTTCAATGAATTTATAATTAATGTCGGTGGTTGGAGCTTTTTTTCCCGGCGGTCCGTTGCGCTACGCGATAACATTTTACAAAATCATATCGTTCATTCGTAGCAAACCTGGAACTCTAATACATAGAAAACCCCAATGCTTAATTCTCGCTCTCTCACTGCTAGTGTCATGTTACAAATAACATGACGCTTTTCAAATTTCCTGGAATATATTCTTATCGGTTGCCTCGAGAAAGTAATCATGAATGTACTTTTACGCAACAAGCATGAGTCCAATATACAACCCTTTGCAATTTGTATTTTTGTATTAATTGTACAAAAAACATGAGAGATGAAAAAATGTCAATACTACGCTCGGATGTGATTCCGCTGAGTGCGTCAGTTTTGCTGTGCTTTCAAAGTTGGAAAGAATATATAATTTCACTATTGAAGACTAATTTAGTCTACTTTAAAGTCCAATTAATCTGTAGCTATTTATCGCATTCCATCCTGATCACCCGGAGTAGCAAAAGTTGCACAAGGCGATAGACACTCGCAGTGTATAAGGGAATGATGAATATTTTGGTTTTAGCCTCGTGCCCCCGCGGGGCCTGATGCGTCTCGAGATGCAAGGCGATGCGAAAAGAGGAGCATTCCGCAAGGGGCGCCTTGTAATTTGAAAAATTAGCACTTATCAGTCGCATTATGAAGGCAGAAGAGGAGGAGATTTGCGCTGCAGATGATACGAGAGTGATGCGCACTCACCTTCGTTCCATCCGTCTTGGTCGGGCTGTGATCTCGCGTCTCTTTCTCTCGGGTCTTTCTCGAGCGCGAAGAGATCGCGGCGATGCATGAGCGATTTATTTGAATTAATGAGCTCACCTCGTACGACCGCCTCTACGCCACGGCAGCTCAACCATCCAAAGTCCACGATCTGATCTCTGTCCTTCTCTCTCTCTCTCTCTCTCTCTCTCTCTCTCTCTCTCTCTCTCTCTCTCTCCCTCTCCCTCCCCCCCCCCCCCCCCCCCCCCCTCTCTCTCTCTCTCTCTCTCTCTCTCTCTCTCTCTCTCTCTCTCTCTCTTTCTTATACCCTCCTGTTTTCCTCCTACCGGCGCTTAATCGCGTCGAGAGTACGCCTCCGTAACTCTCAAATTCATACACGCATGATTCTCTGGCCGCGCTCTTTGTCCCGTGAACTCTGCCCACTTGATGAATATGAGCTGAGACTGCCCTTTCTCTTTTACGGCTCTTATCTCGCTGCTACTAGACTTTTAAATTGGCTACTTTCCATCAATTAACGTCACCGCGGCGCTGCCGTGAACGATGAACCGCTGAGGGAAATTTGATCTTAATTGAATCTGATCTGCAGTCTCATCCGCGCCGCACCGGAGGCAACGAGCAATCAATTGCAGAATCGTGATTGGCGAGGTATAGGTCTATACATACATTAGGGTTGATCTGTATGGGTTCGAAACTGGGAGTGTAATCTGGACGATCCAATGATAAATTCAATGTGATCGATTATGTGTATCGAGAACCTTAACATGGTTGAAGCTCAATATGGTACGAGGTATTTACAATGATTCTATCAATATATCCATCAGAAATGAGCTTAATTTGAAATGTATAAGTGCAGCTTATATTTTTTTTATAACCATGAAGGGGATTCGGGGGTGGGTAGAATTAGGTGTTATCAGCGAAATTTCCCGAGTTTCGCTATAGATCTCAGCAAATAGATCGAAAAGAGATTTTGGAGCTGGTAAGGGCCCATTTTCTTCGTATACTCATGTATGTCTTCTCGAGAGAAAACATTGATGAGTCAAGCGTAGCAACGCGTGAAGTGCCTGCTTGCTTAAACGTGTGAAAATCGCCAAATTCTCTTCCCGAAAACATTTCTATATCTTTCCGTTAGGTGTATTTTCGATATTTCTATATAAAAGTACTCTCTCAACATGAACCAGCGAACACCGTCGGATTCTAGCTAAAAATCAGATATTTTGACCGATTTCCGGCTATCTGTTCAGAGAAATCAGGTAGAGAAACTGAATTTCAGTGAGAATCTGATCGTGTCAGCTGATTCATGTTGAGAGAGTACATATGAGTGATTCCACCAAAGCTGTGGAATTCGATGTCCGTGGCTGGCAATTTCACATTACGAGCCATTCGAATCTAACTGTGGGATAGTTTGATACCTATCGTGACCAACATATGAGGATAGTTTGGGCAGAAAATAGTTTCCTCTTTTTACCCTCTACGCACCGTTATATGCTCAAAGTAGCGTATTTTGCGAGTATTCAGGCCCTAATAAGATATGACCCACATGCTCATAAATTCACTATTCACAATTGGAATTGTGTCCCGCTCAAGTGGTGTCTCAAAGTTGAGGTATGAAAGAGTGATTTTAAATATAAATACAAGCCCCAGTTTGATTATTTGGTAATATACCCAACGAAGACACCGTGTCCTTGGAAATGATGTCACATTCCGTGGCAACGTCAGACTACGCTGTACAATTTTTTCGAGAGTCTAGGAGCTTGTCCTACCAACAAGAACTTTTTTTGGACGTTTTAAGGTTGAGCTTCCTGGTGACCCCAGACCCGAAAGTTCGAACCCCTCGATGTACCGTACAAAAAACTGACATTTTTCTAAGCGAAGCAAAAAAAGTGTCACATTCCATGGCATAGTTTACGTGACGTAAGGGTTGATTAAATGGATCTGTTAGAATTTTTTCAACCGTATTGTGCCATAACTAGATCACATTTGCACGGCCAAAAGAATCCGTGGCGATAGAATTTTGTGAGACGCAATTTTATGTTAATTTTGTGCACGTAATGGAAAAAGTATTACTATTCTCGAGTCGATTCCTCGACTGATAACGATGCCACTGGGCTCAGAATTACTTCTGATCATTACAAACTACCAAATTCGTCCACTTACCCGACATAAAAGTGACCCATAGGAATCCAGGATATCGAATTATCAAAATGCCCCGAAATATGACACGACGGACAATTTTGACCTCCAAATTCCACAGTTTCAATGAGAATTACCCATATAAGAACGAAGAGAATATGACCGTGACAGCTCTGAAATCTCATTTTTGGTCCATTCGACGAATTATTCATTCATTAAAACTAGTGAGTTTTTCACTCGTTGACCTCGCACGTTTCTACATCCCTCGTATTGCCCCTTGAAGTTTTAACCCAACTGAATTCACCTAGAACGGGCAACGAGGTTCCCGCAATGATCACTTCGTCCCCACACCGCTCATATCTTTTGACTGCATCGACCAATTTGAACAAACGTAAAGGCAGGGTAACTCAAAAACCCATTAATCAACTACTTGTGAAAATATTTTTGAGTCCCTCACAAGGTTTCATAGTCCAAATGACTCGAAAATTAGGCTTTGTCAAATATCTTTTTTGATGTAAAAAAGATTTTTCTCATTTTTCTCGATTTGTAGGATCTTCAAGTATCCAGAGAAAAATTCTTGGCGAGTTTTTAGTACTTCAGAAAGTTTACTTTTTAATGCGTTGAAAAGGCTAAAAATGCCTGCACGCTCTGTAGGCAATCTGCACATTGTTCATGTAGGTAGAGTTCGGAAAGAAGCATCGTTCTCGGAATTTGCCTGCAACATCAACACCATATCCTGCAACAAATTCGCGCTGTTGAATTTGGTGGGCAGAGTGCTCCAACAACGTAAGCTCGGGAATTCAATTTGTCATCATTATGATGTTTATCCAGGGGGGTGGTAGGGGCGATTGCCCCCCCCCCCTCCCCTCCCCAAACAACAAAATTCTGCATGAATTCATGCGCCCGCTCAAGGCTGCGGGACCTGAATTTCGGGGAAATTGTCCTTTTTACACCGAAATCCCCCCCCCCCCCCACCAAAATTTCTCCTCACACAATCGATCCCTGGGTCCGCCCTTGGTCTTATCTTTTATTATTCCATGTCGATACTTCAAATTCATTGGTACTCCATTTATTTTGCGAATTTTGCAACATGGTTGAAATCCAACGGCCTACCCATCCAATCTTAATACTTAGCTCGTTGACAGTTGATCCGCAATCTACATTCATGAAAAAATATCGCAATATGATGAAATGAAAAATCTCTACGAGATCAGTAGAATGGAACAACAGGCTGATGGATTTTGACACGAAATCTAGGCTAAAGACTTATCCAAATGAGATTCCAGAGAAAATTTCTTGAAAAAAATCTCGTAATTTTAATACGCGGAATTCTGCTTCAGTCAAACTGGAGAACTGGAGGCAACGGTGTTCATATCACGAATACCTTATGCAATTCTGTTATCGAACGATAGATTAAGAGACAATGTAGTCGAGTTTGATAAAATTCAATTGACATCGCGGTCAGAAAATAGCTTTGCTCATCAGTATTCATTTTTCTCATCCTTATCACTCTCACGATTTTCAAAGTCATGTATTTTATGTCCGTGAAATTCGAGCCTGAAATATCCATGGTCAATTCATCAAGACTATCGATATGCATATACGTGTTTAAGTACATATTTTTTTGTAAAATGAATGTAGACTGAATTGATTATAATTATAGTAAGAACAGGATACTTTTCTAACCGCATGGTAAGTATTACGAATATTGAAACTGTCAACATAGGTAGCAAGATAAGATGGGTGATAATGTCAAATTTTCTCGAAGTTAATATAGATAGTGACTGCTTCTTTCAACAGTACGCCAAAGATCGCGAAATCACATACAAGAAATTGATTAGGGTTGAGTAGCTTTCACGTAATTTGTGAAGTGAAGCGCAGTCCGTGACTAATTATTCATCATAATCCAACCGTATTGCGATGAGCGTGCGTCATCACATTTAAAAATATTTGACCTTCTACCTGTTATCGTTGAAATTAGTTGAACGATCTCTTAATATTCAATTAATATTCACATATTCTAGTAGGAAAGATCTAACTGAAAAGATGGTATCGTTTTTGAACACATGTGTTTTGAATTACAATGTATACTTCTCAATGAACTCATTTGCATGTTTCATGGAAGTCTTATCTTCGTACCTGAAACAACATGAACGATTCTTCTTTTACTTTGTGAAATAGGGAATGTAATTCGATTAACAGGTATCAATAGGAAGAGGATATCCCATTGAAAATACATGATATCGAGTTTTCTTTTGAAGTTTTTAGAATGACAATGAACATTGAACTGGGTTATCGACGAGGTTATCGACCTTTCAATTTTTAGTTATAACATATTGATCAGTTTAGATATCAACTCAAGGCCGTATCGAGTTCTTTAATCTTTACAAAGTCTAGTGGGAAACCCAATAAGTTATATGAATGTAGAAATAACGCACAGAAGTGAATGCTGGCGTGATTTGAAGCTCGGATTGAAGGCAGCGATGATGAAATCCGAACCGAAGACGGTAAAATTCTTTGAATGAGAGCGTCCATGAACTACTTGACGAAAATCCGAATTCATTCATGCCCCCACCCATTCTTCAAATACGTCTGAATGATTTTTACGAGAACCCAAAGCTTCGGAAAATCTTGGAAGAGGAAACTCGCAGGTGGCAACAACCTCAACGGTGACGCATTCAGGGCATTCCTCCCATTATTATTTTTTCCTCTGAGCTTCACCTTCCAAACAGAAACTATAGCATCGATGCACAAACACACACCAGATCCACCTTTCGGCGGCAGGCCTGGCGATGTCAAAGAGCCGGAGATGCAGTCTTCCTCTCCGCAGCTTTTCATTCGTCCCTATAAGTATATCGTCTACCCAGTTCGCATGCGTGAGCTTGTAGATGCGCGTATGGCCAGCGCATTCTCTCTGTGTACGCGCAAGCACAATGAGGTCGCCCGTATAAAAGCCGAGAATAAGAAAAGAGAGCTACCTGCCGCGACTCTACGGCAAAAGGGAGCCCGCAGGCAGGCTCTACATCGGGCTCTATAAGCCGCTGGAAGCGTCCCACCTGCATCGCCGAGACTTTTGATTTCTGGGCCACTGCACCCAAGCTTGTCTCGCTCCTTGGCTCCTCTATTTGCTGCCCGAGCATATGCACGTGCGCGCGCGTCTGGATGCACGTGCGCGCGCGTCTGGGTCTGGACAAGAATTTATGTATGACGGGTATACGAGTGCGTGCATCGCGAGGTGCAACGTCATTACGCTCATCGTCTAATAGAGCAGCCAAGGTGTAACAAAATTTTGGATTCTTGAAGGGTCTAAGGTGATATTATACCAGTTGGAGGGCTAACGTCTATAATTCTTCTTGTATTGGAGAAACATGGTATGATGACAGAGCGGCGTACTCACTTTCATCTGGGTTGTGATATTTCCGTGTATCGTGTCCTCCATCTTGAGAGAACATAATTCATAGACGCAAGATGATGTCGCACGCATGGTGCAAGAGAAGTGAAGTTTGAATGAACATCTCACTCAACTGCTCTAAAAATGAACTGAATTTTCAATTTTTTTGAGGAAAACTTTCAACAGTGGATTTCATATTCCGTCTTTTAGAGCAACAAAAATTTGGAGGTTGCAATCAAATTCTTTGAGGGTTGATTCAAATGTGGTGTAAGTACGACCTGTTTTCGTACCAAGAGTATAAAATGGACAAAATAGTATTTTGTTCCACCACTCATAGATGCGCATGCTCAATTATTTTCCAAGATATTTTCACCTGAAGTTTTAGAATGTATGTGAGGTTCCAAAATTCACATGTTATGAATGATGAGCTCCTTACCAATCCAAAAACTTATTGATAATCTAAAACAATTTGGTATTTTTTTCAAATAGACGTTCATCTGCAACTCACCCGCAAATCCTCGCTAAATTCTTCTCAGGATTGTGAACTCGATATTTAGATTCTGGAAGTCATTTATTAGTCGTTAACTTCATCAGAAACTGATAAATTTTGAAGATTTAGAGAAAAGCATTCAATTTAATAAGTAATTTGTTTTGAAAATAATTCAGGATAAGATTATTGAAAGTGGCCCCTGCTGCTTGCGCAATTTCACCCAGCCTGTTGAAAAAAATTCATCGGCGTAAGCAGGGACAAAAAAGATACATAAGGAAGTACCGGCTCAACCGGAAATGCCAGGGGATG
>JAPYYZ010019105.1:0-12702 GCA_030522705.1 Eretmocerus eremicus
CCTTCAACGGGCCAGGAACTAGCCGTTCCACTATCCGCAACCTGTGGACGCATCCGGTAGCATGGAAAAGTGCTCAGCCCTTCGAGAAGGAACACCCGGGAACTGCGACCACGGCGCCGCCGGGGCAAGGCGGCAGTCAGCCCTTGGGAGGGATAGGAGCGAGGCCTACATCCACCACACATACACATACACTTGACACATTCTCCAAGCCGGAGGGTGGGAGGACATGCCTTCTAGATCGGCTACCTTGGTGCCTGGGAGTATGGAGGTGCCGCAAACGACTCTCGGGGATACCAGGCGCCCTCCCCGAGTAATCAGCCTTGCCAAGGCATGCGGGGCTCTGCTGCGGTGGACCGTTATTTCTCTAGCTGCTCGTGGGAACAAAATGGAATCTACAACAAAACACGTAATAGAGGTGGACATGGAAGATGTCGAGAACGGAGTGGGCGTGAACAGCGCCAAAGACGTAGCTAGAACTTCCGGCTCATCGAAGAGGGATGTAGGCGTTTCGCAAGAGAACGATAGCGGTGTCGCAAACGTCTATGCAGAGTGAGGAAGCCTCGGAGGGATGGATGCACGGGAAGCAACCATCCTAGAGTTCTTGTCGAACCACCTAGAGGACGTGAGCGAGTCGCGTCCCCGGCTCACAACGTTCACGAGTCGATCAAAAATAGCGTTGCGGATGCGATCTCAGAGCTAGGGCGTCTGCAGAGTCTGCGGGACTCACAAGTAGAGGACCAATCTTGTGGATCACAGACTTGGCCAAAACTTTGGAAACCATCTTGTTTCGGTGAGAAATGGAGATATCCCAGAGGGTTTACTCTGATATGCCTCCTGTTCCGAGATACAGCCATGGGCACTAGCGTTGCTCATATTGGCCCGTATTGCAGAGCCGCATATATAGGTGTACTAGCAATGCTAACGTCCATAGCTGTATTTCGGAACAGAGAGCCTATTAGCATGAACCCTTTGGGATATCATCATTTCCCACCGAAACAAGATGATCCCCAGAGTTTTGGCCAAATCCGTGATTCACAAGGTTGGTCCTCTCCTTGTCAGTTCGAAAACAGGCGTCGAAATTCGGCCCAATGCTCAAGAACTCGCTTGAGTCGATGGCGATTCGAGGAACCCTAGGTTGCCCTTGGGGGCAGGCCTTCGAGGAGTCACCACCGCCGAGAGACACGAGTCCTCGGGTTCCCTACCCAACTGCCCGGGCAGCTCTTCGAATGCTCCGCGTGGCTTCACAACGGGAGCACGACGCGACGCGCGTCGGCGAGATCGAGTCGCCCGTGTCCGGCACTCTCGACAAGGATAAGACGCACGTGGGGCACAGCCGAGGCCCCGGGTACGGCACTCCCACGATGAGACATCCGCGGCGCGCACGACTCTCCTAACTGAAGGGGCACGAGTGAGGAAGGGGGGGGGGGGGATCAACAACAGGGATCAGCCAAGTGAAAGCCACACTCACCGTCTATCATTTCTTGCCCGAACAACATACAGAGCAAAATGTCAAGGCTCGAACCCCCTTCTGCAAACTCCCACGTTTCGCCAGTCAATCCTCAAAACTACTCGCGCAATCTCAAACGTACTCGGGGGCAAAAATCGAACTTCTCCTCGCGGCGGTCGATTTTCCACAAGTGCCGTTGCGCGGCGTCTCTCGCGGCCCATGCCTCCTCTCACGCTCACCCAAATCGCGGCCGGGAAGCGCGGCTCCCATCGGGACTCGCGAGCACTCTCCGCGGATGATGCTCTGCGGTACCTCTGCTGTTGATCTGCTTGCTCTGTTCGCCCGGCGGAAACTCCCGCGCCATCAACTCCTCTTCGCCCGGGTACCTCGACAAAGAGACGTACGAGCAAGATCAGTTTCACGTTCCAAATTACCCGGGCAGAGGCGGGAGACGGTCTCGAGTGCGGCTGCGACGTTTTCAGGTCGCATGAGAGAGAGAGAGAGATGGATGGATACCCTTTTATTCGCTCAATGGCAAGAATTTGATCGATCCATGAACAAAAGAATACATATGCTCAAAATGATCTAAATCGTATCGTCAAGGATAGTAATATCATCACAGATTAGACTAGTCATATAACCTAGAGCTGAAGATACAGATCACAATGGAGACTACGATTACCATCACCGATCAAAAACGAAACCATGCGACACGGGGTCACGCTCAGTTCATACAAGAACGGAATCAAAAGATGAGTCCTCATGGATTGGAAAAATACTCGGCATCTCCATCACATTTCTGCGGGGGTTGAGTCAACAAGGAATCTCTCATTGCCCCTTTAGAATGCGACGAAGTTGTTGCTTGCCGGATGCCAAGAGTGGGAAAGTTCCAAAACCGAGCAAATTGACTCTGGAAGGGGTTCAAACAATCATCAAATCTCATCCTTGGAACTTTGAGTCCTTGCTCTCTAGCACTACCCGCTGGGGGGGCTCGGATTGATACCAGGGGAACATTGCAGCCAGGTAGCGAGATTCTTCCATATGCACGATCTTCTACATCGAAAGGGCTGCAGAGTACAATCTCCGCAAATCAGTACACAACCAACCCAAGCGCTCCCTGAGCGGGGCGATGTGCTCGTCTCTCTTGACACTGAGGATGTATTTCACACATGAATTGCTCAGTCACTGTACCCGCGTCCTCAGTTCGTCAGTGGCATCAAGGTACAAGACCGCGCAGTAGTCCGGGTCAATTGTACGAAGGTTTCGACTGTTCAGATTCGGAGAGTCTCGGTAGTGCATCCCCTGATGAACCACAAACTATAGAGCGCTTTGTTGACTTCCTTGGTAACTCGATGAGTATGTGGTCTCTACGTCAATTCGTTGTCTGATGTTACACCGAGACTCACGACCATGCCACCGAGTGGGATGAATACCCGATCCTGTATCTCAACACTGGGTAAGTCCATCCTTTGCAGATCTCTTGCGTCCTCCTCGGGACTGAAGGAGATTGCTTTGATCTTGCCAGCGTTGAATCGCAGGACAGAGCCCTCGGCCCACTCAGCACAGAGTCGTCCTATTTCGCCCAATCGAGCAATTCCCTCGATGATGTTCTTCATATCGACCTGCAAATGAATTTGGAGGTCGTCCGCGTGAAAGAGATAATGAACTAACTTCTCATTTAGCAACGCGGGCAAGTCATTGACATATGAACTAAAGAGTAGGGGCCCGAGAACGGGACCCTGTGGAACCGGGTGAGCCAATCAGAATTGTCATTTTCTGAAGTAACTCTTTGGGTGCGACCTTGTTAGTAAGATTTGATTCACAAAAGTGCCGATCTCGGGTAACCAAGTTTTCAAAGGTCACTCAGTAGTTTGGGTGGTGGGATCGCATCAGAAGACTTGCTGAAATCGAAGAGTGATACCAGCGTGATTTTCTCCCTGTCGATGCATACTCAAATGTTATCTGTAAGCTTAAGCAGCGCTATCTGGGTACTTGATCCCTTAGTTTTACGTCTCGGCACCTGCTCTTGAGAGCTCTATCCAGACGGCACCCATGTGCGGGGGGTTGAGATACGCTCAACCAGCGCGTCAGCAACTGCCAACTACCGATTTCACCTCGGTGAGGGGGAGGACCTTATCCACTAGGCCACGGCGGCCTCTAAGCTATCTGGGTACTGTGATGTTGCTTCAAAACAGTCTGGAAGGGATCTAGTGAGTTTCTACACTTGAAATACTCCGTGATTCAGTCATGAGCAATTTCTACCAGAGCCTTGGACAGGAAACACAACAGCGCAATAGGACGGAAGTCTGAGACTCCTGATATTGCTGCGGTTTTTTCCAATGCAATCAGCTGTGCTTGCTTCCTAGTTCTGGGAAAAATGCCGTGAGCGGAATAGGAGTTGGGGATATGTACAATAAGATCACCTGAGGCCGGGAGTGCCTCCACGACCAAATCCCGGGGGATCTCGTCTGCTCCACGGGCCTGTGAGGTGGAATGTTTGATGGCAAGGACGAGTCCGTGAAAATTCGGAGGCTTGGACTTGAAGCTCACCTCTGAGGCCTCATCGATTTCGTCCATTACCTCTTCAATATTTCTGTAAGGCGAGACGGAAACCCCCGCGAAGTGAGCGTTCAGTTCGTCCGGGGTGAAACCAAGGAGTTCCTCCTCTTTGCTCTTGGGTAACAGGCCGAGGTTGTACATTCCCTTCCATGGGTTTTTTTTTGGTCTAGAGCGTCTGAAACATGACTTCGGAGGTAGGAATGACGCTCCTCTTCTGAGTTGAGAATGCTCATCTCGAAGCTCATCACACCGGCGCTAATTGGGTTGGTTTTGCTCCCAGCGTCTGTATGCCACATCTCGCTCTTTCATGATAGTCTAGGAGAATTAGATATTTCGTAGTCGAGAATCAAATCGCAAGTACAAAAATACCTCCGTATTCAAGAGCATGCGCTGATGATGACCATGTGAAAAGGAACTCCTGGCCAGTTTTCAAATTCGAGGAAAAAATGCCTAGAGCTCGGAGAAGTGCTTTTCCGGCCTATGGAGAGTAACGGTTTGACTTGACAGCAAAAAGTTCCGCATGGAAATTGTGGGGCTCAACTAGCCGCAGATCGAAAGCTGGGTGAGAATATTCCAGCATCGATTGCTTATCCGGAAACAGAGGAAAATTGTTGAGAAACGCTGTTTCTCACCTATTTTTTACAAGGAAGAACTTGCACAGAAGCTCTTCACATTGATTCGATTGCCGTCACTTCACGATCCTACTTCCCCGCAGACACTACAATTTCCTCGTTATTTGTCATCAAAATATCGAGTGAAAATTCCAAAGAGTCTGGAATTTGCTCTCGGATTCCGTTCGAGAATCCATGAGGGGATGTATACTTGTGAGTATCGTTATAAGTGCTTCTCATATCTTGTAGAATAGTATCTGCTGCTTGCCTCACAATCCTCAGACGCTCACTTTTCCAATCTTCGCATCTGGATTCGTACCACTGCTTCAAGAGAGAATAGTCTGTCACGTCAGTAAAATGGAAAATATGATCATTTTTCACAGAGTATACGATCATGTCGTCAGGAGAATTAGCCATGACTCTTTGTTTTAGAATATGGAAATTCACCTGGTCCTCCAGGTGCTGTCGAAGGCACCGTCGATCCGGGCACACAATCGGTCTCAGGACGTCACATCAAATCGGAATTCAATCAGAGGACTGCATGCACTAACTACGAGGGCTGTTCCACGGAGGAATCCAACGCTTCAATTGGGATACGTGGGCGTTCGAGGTCCGCTGCCCAGCGAAGTTCTCAAAAACGTAGATGACAAAAGATGGCACCTCCACATCTGTTGGGGGCCCTTCGTATTTAGGCGCCAATTTGGCTCCAAACGATCTGCCGCCTCGAAGAGGAAGTGCGTCCTCCGGCCCACTGTATCCTCCACTTGAGATACTCCGTTCAGACGACCTTTGTGATGAGCTCGTGCCTGCTATCCCGACTCCCCGCTATGTGGCGGATCAACTCCTGATATTCGGCGTCTTCAGTCACGTCTGTCGCGGAGTACCCGAGATCCAGGTCGCCTGGTTCTCGTGAGCTCCACCGCGACTGCCTCTTCTTCCACCGCATAGATAGCCGAGGCAACCGGCTCACCGATGCAGGATAATGCATCCGGCACCTTAAGCGTCTTTCTTGCACGGTAGAGCAACTCAAGGTTTCATTGTTGGAGCTCCAATACCCATCGAACGAGCCGGTTCGTCGGTTCCCTCAGTGTTCGTGCTCCCCAATCGACGATCCTCCAATTGTGGGTAGTCGACTACTCCGGCCACCGCAGGATCATCCGGCGGGCGGGGGAGGGTATCCTCGACCGCGTCCGTCAGGAACGTGGGCGAGTCAGCTGCCAGAGTCATCCTCCCCTTCGCATTTCTTCAAACACGCCGCACACAGCCGCGCATCCTTTTGCGCCCTCAGGGCGGATTTGACCTCGTCCATCCCGGACATCAGGGCCCCCCTACGTGATAGCTTTTAGGGCTCACACAACCCGCATGGGATTGTCGGGCAACCCCAATTCATCTTGCGAATCTCACGTATTGCCGGGGTCTTCTCAACTTGGCGAATCTCTCCCAACACCGGGGCCAACTCAAATTTGCAAATCTCTCCTATCGCCGGGGCCAACTCAAATTTGCGGATCTCTCTCATCGCCGGAGCCAACTCAAATCTGCAAATCTCTCCCATCGGCGGGGCCAACTCAAAGGACCCCGCACCAAATGAATGGGTCAGTGGCCCACGGTCAATTTTGATGAAATTGTACCAGATGAGAGATCTCGATGCGCCGATCAATCTTGTCAATGGGCGCGATGAGCGCCTATGCACCGTTTTTGAGATATTTTCCATCGAAAATGCCAAATGTAGAGTTTACGTGAGCTTCGTTGATATTCGCCCGCGACGCATCGTCGCAATCGGCGGCACTTGCTGACGCGCAATGCTAAGAATCCATCTTTGCACGGAGCTTCTTGAGCAAACGATTTCGGGGATAGGATATGGTCCATTGTTTATGGGAATACTTGTATTCTTGCAGAGCTCTGCTTTCATCAATATTGATGAAAAATCTCTTTCAGGATGTTCTGCGGCAGCAGTAATTCTATTGTGCGACTGACAAATGGAGGACCAACCTCGTGGATCACGGATTTGGCCAAAATTCTAGGAATCATCTTGCTTCGGTGAGAAATGAAGATATCCCAGAGAGTTCATGCTGATAGGCTCTCTGTTCCGAGATAGAGCTGTGGACATTAGCATCACTAGTATATCTATATATGTGGCTTTTCATTACGGGCCTATATGAGCAACGCTAAAGTCCATGGCTATATCTCGGAACAGAGGGCCTATTAGCATAAGCCCTCTGGGATATCTTCATTTCTCACCGGAACAAGATGATTTTCAGAGTTTTGGCCAAATCCGTGATCCACAAGGTTGGTCCTCTACTCGTGAGTATTGATTTTGCTTGGGTCACAAAGGAACATTATCTGTTTGTCTCTACAAGAATACTATTTTCAGCTCTATGTACCGAGTTCTCATTCAATCTTGAAGTAAGCTGTAGCTGCTAAAAAAGAGGGCCAGTATTGCAGGATCTACTGGATTCAAGTATCAGATTTCGCGAGAAAATCTCGGGATGAGTTTCAAGCGAACGTTGTGAGACTCATCCCAGCTTGAGGGTATGACGAGGGGGTGAACGAGAGGATGGTTTGAGGGAGGAAAGAGCGAGGAAAGTTACTCCTGCAATGTAAATGGGAATGATCCAAGGAGTGTCACTTGAGGAATCTCGGGATCGCTGATAACGATAAGAGGGTCAGTTTATCCTTATTCAGTTTTCCATCAAGGTGAGTCATGAGGAGATGAGCTGCGGAGAGGGTGGGGTGAAATGAGTCACTGTAACCAGGAGCCTGAAAATGACGAGGAAAGTCTCATTCGAGAGTGTTCAAAGTGGCTGTAACTGGCTGGTACGAGCAGTCAGAATTATTGCTGCCGCAGATTACTCCCGAAAAGATTTTTCATCGATATCGATGGAAGCAGAGCTCTGCAATAATACGAGTATTCCCATGAACAATGGACCATATCCTGTTCTCGAATCGTTCACCCAAAAAGCTCCGTGCAAAGATGAATTCTCAGCATTGCGCGTCAGCAAGTGCCGCTGATTGCGTCGATGCGTCACGGGCGAATATCAACAAAGCTCACGTAACCTCTACATTTGGCATTTTTGATGAAAATTATCTCAAAAACGGTGCATAGGCGCTCATTGCGCCCATTGACAAAATTGGGCCACTGACCCATTCATTTGGTGCGTTGTCCTTTGCGAATCTCCCCCATTGCCGGGGCTGACTTGAAATTGCAAATCTCTCCCATCGCCAAGGTCGATCTCGGGTACCAGCTCGGCTGGGGGAGGCGGTTCTGCTTGCCAACCCTCCCTTCAAATGACACTCGTGGTAAGGCTCATTCCCCTGGAAAACCATCTCAGTGTTGTCGACGTGCCGCTGCTGTTCGCTGCGAGCTCCACCTCGGGCACTCCTCCTAGGGATGGGCCTCTCTCTGTGTTGCGAATCTCATTCATCGTCGGGATCTTCTCTACGTTGAAAACCTTACCCATAGCCAGGGTCTTCTCTACGTTGCAAATCTGACCCATCGCCGGGCTCTCCTCTACGTTCTCAACGAGTGACTCTCTTGTCGTTCCCTCGCCACGCTGTGTACCGGTCCTCAGTACGGATTGATCCGGTCCGACCGATGTTAGTCGGCGCCCTGGTATTGTCTTCACGTTAGTCACCCCATCTACTGGCTGCAGGGCACAGATCAAGTCAGGTTCTGACCTCCCGTCGACCCGTTTCCCGAGCAGCGAAGGGTCCACTTGTAATCCGGACACGTCTGGATTGTGTACCCTCCTCACTCACAGCCTCGACACTTTTCGACTGTTTCCTGAGGGAATTCGCTGGCGACATATTCCAACTGCTGGCACGTGAAGCACTGTCGTGAAGGACATTCCCTCACCAAGTGCCCCGGCTGGTTGCAGTTGAGACACGCGTCACTACTCATCTGCACTTTCCGCTCCTGAGTGGCCTCCGGTGCGGTAGGGCCTCGCTCTCCTGGTGGTCGTGACTTGTCTCCTTGTGGTTGCGGCTCTCGTCCGTGGGTTCACACCCACTCTCCGCAGTCTCGGCTTGTTTGAGGGGTGTCCGATACGGGATCCGTCTGCGGTGGAACGCGGGGGTTGGACAATCCATCGCGGTGCCGACGAAGGCCCTCGGCATGAGGATCCACCGTCGGGCCCGTCGCCACAAGATGATCTCCATCCGACTCGGACTCCCCGAGTTCGCGGATTGTCGCCGAGGTTCCCGCTTGCTGTGCACCCGGATGTGATGCGTTGGCCGTCGGAGCAGATAGGATCGTCCCGAGAGATCGAGGGCTTCTCAAGCTCGGAACAAACGGCGGCATCCCCCAGAGCAACGTATCTGCAACCAGAGCGACGAGTGCCGTCGCCTGGAACAAAGCTGCGAACAATGGCTGCTGGCATAAGCTCTGACAAGACCGAGCCGTCGCGACCGTATTAAGGTCTCCGAGAGAAGAGGTATTCGTGGTTGTAGCTATGGGCCCGGTAGTGGCCATTGTGACCGTTATCGTACAGGGGGTCGTAGCGATCGTCACCTGGGTACCCGACTGAGTGGTCCTCGTCGTCGTGGCGACGACCGCGGTGTCCGTGGTCCTAGTCGACGTCGATGTGATCACCGGATCACTCGCTTGATCCCGCTGTCCTACCATCGCATCGCCTTATCTATCGTCCTTATCGCTGCTCGCGGACGTGTTATCCCCTATGGATAGATTCCCGTTTGACGCGAGTAGCTCCAATGCGGCTAAGGTCAATGGAGGCTCGTCCATGGGGCGAAAATCAACCGCGGGATCCCACGGTCCCTGCTCATCTAGGCTGACAAGTGAGATTTCCGAACAAATCAGTCGATTCCTCAACTCCGCTCGGGTGCCTTCCAGACTCAAACTCTTTTTGATCCATTAGTTCCAACACCTCCAAATATGAGGTGCTGTACACCATCTTCGCGATGCCTTGGAATCGAGGGTCTCTCGCTATCATCTCCAACATCTCACGACTAAGGTGGAACTTGGGCGGGTTTTTGCCCTGACTGCCTGCCTTTTGGTCTGCCATATTTACTACCAACGCAGTGAATTGCCACGCTCTCCTATACGACGCTCCCTATAATCCGACTTGGTCGAGTTCACAGTCTCAATGATGTAGGATCTTTGCTCAACCGACGTGGTTGAGTATTTTTTCAGAACAACGTGGGTCAGCAGTACTACTCTCGTACCTGACCCTGAAGAGGAAGAGAATATTGAAGATTCTAACGACAAAGAGGATTCAGGAGCGTCGACGAATACTGGATAAGCTGGATTCCCGATCCCAATTTGGGTGTTCCCACGTGGTAGTCCCCCTCGTTAGGTTGGGAGGGATCAATGCAGTGGGGATGGGGTGGGAGGCCGGGCGCACGCCGGATACTCGCAGTGAACGTCCCGTCTCCTCGCTTGCCAACACTCGGTTTCGAATCAACAAGAAACGATTCACAACGAGGCGCAGCTACGTTCCCTCTCGAAGAGCCACGAAAGTTTTCGAAGATCGAAATCGGAAAATTCCTATCTCAACGACATGAGAAGACTGTGCAACACTCCCTGTAATACCACGCGGCTGGGACCCTACTCGATCCCGCTCCTTAGGTTGGGAAAAATCTGAAAAACTTCCGAAAACCTTGTCGAAATCTTCAATCTGAATTCTCACGGATAGGGATGAGGGTACGGATCCCGGAGTAGCATCAACGGGGTGTGCAGGATAGCTTACACAAGGTGCGATTGAAGAAGTCACGAAAATTTTTCTGAAAAATCTCGAAAATCTCAATTTGAAATGTTTCGACTTGGGGTCAATGTACAGAATTCTCCGTCATGGTTCCGAGGTGTGCACAATCAGAGAACCCCTTTAACTCCTTCGAGTCACGAATCGGAAGACCTCGATTTTCTAACCTCCAAATCTCGAAATCCAGAAATCACTCGTACAATCCAAATGGCTCAGATGGATGAGCGAGATTTGTTCCACCCGCTGAGCGATTTTAGTCGGACTCCGAGAATATTTTGTACTCTAGAGCACTTTTGCCCCGAAACTAACAATGTTCCGAAAGTTTCCGACGGTGCAATCGATCGGGCTAGTGACGCTCTACTAGCGATTCCATCCCCAGCCCAATCGGTGACTTGGCGAGAAAAACTCAAATTCCCCTATTTTCCCCTAAAAAACCCTAAGGGAGGGTGGATGAACCTATTGGAGGTGTGCGACACAATCTCGGCCGAGATTGCAGGTTGACTGTCCAAATGACAGCGAAAACAAAATCTCCCCCTTGAAAATCGCAGAAAACGCACTCTTCTGACCGGTGGCGCCACTTATGCGGGCCGCGATAGCTGAAAGGAATGAGACGAGCCTATCTCGCACCTTATCTGTTCACTCCCTTGTTCTCATCAGAACGGGCTACCTGATCCTGGCAGGATCGCCATTTGTGACGTGGAAATTTGAGGTTATGTCACACCTAAGGCTTACAATTCATTCATTTTTGACCGGATCAAGAATCGGCCCAAGTTCCCGCGCCCGAAAGGCGGAGCAGCCTCTTACGTCCGGGGAGAGCACATCTGTAAATGAAGGGGAGGGGTGGATCTACGGGCAATGATAGGTCCAGTATCCATTATTTCCTCCAGCTACGCGCCTCGTAGTTATCTATAGTTGGCTGGAGGTTGGCTCGATATTGGTGCCGACGATGATTGTCGTCCAGACGGAGGCGAGGCAGGTTCTCAAGGTTGGCCCTACTACTGGACGGTATGGCCACTAGGACTTGGGGCGACCAATTCATCGGCTTTCCTTGCCACAGGGGTGGAGCGACCGGTCGTGGTGCTGGCTCCACCTCGAGTGTCGGTGATGCTCCGGCCCGGAAGATGAGTGAGGCAACAGGTGGTTGAGCTGGGCCGTAGCACACGACTACCGGCTTATCTTCCCCGCTAGACTCCCGTTTTGCAACCGTGCCACCGGTTGGGTTCATCCGAGACCCCTCGTAGGCATACCAGAAGCCGGGGACTCCGTCGTCGGGCCTCAGCTTCTCGGTCAAGTCCAGAACTAGGCACTTGTCTTCGCGTCGAAGATCCGCTATGTCCATAGCTCGGTCCTAGGGCGAGGGCGCCAGGGGATAACCCCTCGGCTACTCATTCGAGGAGATAAAATCACATTCAGGATCGTCGGGATATGAGAGAGCGAAGAATTCTATCACACGACGCGAAGAGCCTCGTACGCACGCGATATGAGCCAGAATTGGAAATTGTTGATACTTCCACGACCGTACAATTTCGACCAAGCATGTACTCATCTCGGCCCCCACGTCCACGAACACGCGTACACGCTGCGAGAATTCAAATGACGTAGGTTCCTGTCACGGACGCCATTTGTGACGTGTCGAATGGATTCACCACTACGCAACTATTCATTTCATCCGACTCCGGCGACAAGAACGCAAGTTTTCGCGCGCGAACGGCGAGACGTCTCGATGGATCGGTAGCTGCTTCCCTATTCAAGACAACGACCTACTTTCCGGACCTGGGGAGCCAGAAGAAGGGAGAGGCAAATGCGCGAATGACACTCACGGAACTTTCAGATCAACAAAATTTGAGCCTATATTCTGCAAATTTCCTTCTTTGTGGCGGTATATAGGATATACATATCGGCAATCCACGCGGGAATTCAAACGTGACTCGACTCGCTCAGTTTTGACTCAATGTTTTTCAAATATGTACAATCAATTCCACTCGGCCACGCGGACTTGCCGACCATATCTCGACGATGTCACGATCAATGCGGCAAACACGACCAATTCACGGCCAACGCGGCTAGTTCACGACCAACACGACCCGCGGCAGCATCTACCTCGGCCAGAGCCCAGGTAAAACCCCACACGTCCGAGTCCTAATGACCCTGCTGAGAATAATTCACTGGGAGCTCTACTGGGATCCCACTGGGACCTGAGCCTAGGAAAATTCTAGACCGAAATAATTCCTGCGTAGAGCACTTACTTGCTAACTAATGTGCACATGAAATGATGAAATCAAACGGCGCACAGTGAGAGATTGGCATTTTTTGTGCCAAAAGTTAGTAAGTACAGTTCTAGACGTGCTATGGACATGATTCAAAATGGATA
>JAPYYZ010019137.1:0-10504 GCA_030522705.1 Eretmocerus eremicus
GGAGAAATGCTCTTTTTGCTCTCGGGGATGATCTGTTTGACGACGTTGATGGAGAGGAAAGTTTTCTGGCTTTTATTGGATCGGGTCGAATTGATGGTTCGCAAGGATCTGATGTCATGAGAGCAATGCCGAGACTTCGTTGTAGTGTCGATACATTCTGCTGATACTCAGAAGAATGTATCAACTCCTTTGAATCGTATCAAGTCATGTAAGACTGTAGACGCAAGATCTTGAAAGCCAGAAAAATTCTGGAATGCAAGAGTCAACTTTATAGTCGGATTAAAAAATGTTCTCTTGCGTGTCTCGCAATCTGCACTTTCTGACGTAGGATCGATTGGACAGCGTAATCACAGTGTACTGACAGCAGTTACGAGATTGAGCGTCGATCTCGATTTCAAGTGAGAACGAAGAGGCGAGGCGGCAAGCTTCAGAGTTTTCCTCGATCCAAGAGTGACGAAAAGACTTGCGTTGACGGGAAAATTGTACGCGCCTGTAACGTGCAGGAAGCAGTCTCTTCCCGTTAAAAGGATTGAGAAAGAGCAGCTCACTCCTTCTCTCAAGCTTACAGATACAAGGGAAAAGAGACCGTAGAGAATTTTACTTTTTAATCAGTGAGTAGAGGATATCTATAACGCTCACGGGATGAGAAGCAAGAAAAGCCCTGGCTCTAGCGCTCTAGCGTAATATAAGCTATCATTTTTATAAGGGGTGCTCGAAAGGGGAGGCTTCCAAGAGGGTTGGCCAGGTGCTGTGTGGCGCGAGCGATTCCCCGCACTCGACCACTCGTTCATTTTCCACTTTTTCTCCAAGCAGCACTGCTCTCTCAACTAATAAGCTCATCCACTCATTATTAATTTCCAGCAGCTCACTCGTGCAGCAGAGTATCTCTACTTAACGCACCCCTTAATCCTGCCTCCCTTGATTACCAGTCTCAGCCGTCGACTGCAGGACGAAACGAGATCGCTCGACGGCACCTACAATTTTCATTCGAAATCCATTACCTCGAATCCCATCTACACAACACCTTTCCAGTTAGATCAAAGGGGTCTCCTTTTTACACCTTCTTTCCGGGCCGTGACGAGACAGAAAGAGAGCTACTCCGTGGGGAGACGGTCCACATGTACTTAGCGGTGCCCAGAGTCCCAGAGCCGTCCAATCGATTCGCGGAGCTTTCACAAGGCGCGAGGCTAGATTCGCAAAAGACACGGATCTCGCGGGAGAGAAAAGGACGTCAGCAGTGACGCGGGCGAAGCCCTTGCCTCCCACGTCCCTTTTTTCAGGGAGCTCCCTGGACTCGATGCGATTCTATATAGAAAGGGCTTCTGCCTTTCGTATTACCTTCAGCAATTGTTCTGCGTTGGCGGTATGTATAGACACTCGACGATAGAGCAGCGCTGTGCGTCTTCCTTTTGAACGAAAAAGAGTCTCTTGTCCTGACTTGGTCGCACAGTGAACCTCGCTCCTCGCTAATTTTTTTTTTTGGATGGAACAATGCCGGGAAGACGGGAGACGCGTGCAACCCTTGAATTTAGCGCCCCCGCCATGTGTGTATGTTGTCGAACGCGATCCCGATGTGTGTGTACGTGTGGCGTATAGGGCTGGCGTATACGAACGGGGTCAACCGGCACAGTATTTATATTTCTATATCTAGGGGCCACGTGAATGGACGGGACGATTCATTCACGCGACGACCATGCGCAGGCAAACACGTATTTGTGTGCGTGTGTGTGAGCTGCACGTGCATGCAAGTGTATACAAAATACTCGCGAGAGTGAGTATATACTGCGGTGGATGCGGGGGGTTCGAGTGTACGTACTGTGGGCAGGGGATGGTTGATTTAATGGGAGAATGGATTCATTATGCGAGTGATGAGTTTTTTTAGGGCGGGGGTTGGTTGAATGCAAACGTACTAATATTGAAAGGTATGGAGCCTTTTTTTGAAGGCACCTCAAAATATCGACCAGTCCGCTGAAAGCTCCAGGGGTCCGATCGAAGTAAGATTCACTCGCGGAGAGACAAGAGAAATTCTCTATAGAGTTTGAGGCAATGGAGGAAGATGAGATTGCTCGATTTTTTATGCATTCCCAAACGTTTTCCAGTACTATTATTGAGACTGTCGGATGATGAAGAGCTATTTGAGATCAAAACGAGTACCCTGTGACTGTGCCATCAACATCACAACTATAGTGAGTAACATCAAACTGTTTTACCATTATTCATCGACTGCGGAAGAATTTCTCTTGTCTCTCCGCGAGCGAGTCTTACTTGTTCTATGCGTCATGGGCATTTCTCTCCTGATGACAAAGAATGAAGCAGTGAGTTCTTTTCGCAAACTTGGTGTCACCCAACGACAAACTTTTGAAAGAAAATCGTTATGGATTCATCGTATCTAGGATGGTAAAAAGGCGGACACAAAAGTGACAAAAGTACCTAATTGATAAAGTGAGTGTATTATTCGAGGTCTTACATACTTCATTCCGGCCTTGACACCGTCAAAAATTGTGAAATCAGATATCACGTTTTGACGAAAATGTTATGCTGGGATATAACGATTGGTCCCATCATTGCTTGCCAAAGGCAGGGCGCAGTCTGTTGATTTTTCCAAAATACGACATAAAACTGACATTTTGGCCTCTTATTATTCCTTTTCGATCCTAGCGCGTGAATTCCAGCGCACCGGTAACTACCGTGTCGGGAAAATCAGGAAAAAGTACTCGTACATGAGAAAGGCACATACATTTTGGTACTCACTTTTGAGCTTTAAGCCCCGAAGGCAGGCTATCTCGTGAAATGAAAAAAATCCAGTGAACTAGAATGCATGTGGGAAATTTTTGAAGTGGGCGATTGATTTAATTGTGATTGGATTCAATTGCTCTCACGTCAGGGATTTTTGGGCTTGGCAATCGAGTGATTGAGTTGTTATCTTCCTTCGGAGAACTTCAAAATCGTTGCCTTCTGGCGTGAAGGATATCACAGTGAATAGATTTGAGTATTCATTACATTCCAGAGTTTGAATGGAATTACATCACCGGAAGTCGAAAGATTTGAGACTCTAATGTCCAGAATCATGCAAAATTATCTAGGTATTTGAATTTCATCTATGATCTTTGTAGCCAATATGATACAATGCATACGGCTGACATGGTTTGATTTTCGTTAAAGACATAGAAGCGTATCTCACTTGTGATCACAACGAGTGAAAATCTGTTTAATTCGAAGACTGAATTTCCTCCAACCATTCCACGAACGCCGAGCTGTTCTGAGTCTTTGATTGACTCCCGCTTCTTATCGAACTTCCCTATCGCATTACTGGATTTTTCTCAGAAACTGTCGCCAGTAATCACTAGCAAGTGCCTAACCAATCAACTGAGGAATTCTCCGGAGAGTCGTTTATAATTCCCCGACTATATCCAGGCAGAAATTTAGCCGTCTTGCAGCTTTCGCAGGTCAAAGCGCTCTCGGTCGAATTGGAACTGTTTGTAAGCTTCCACCTCTATCGAGTAAAGAGCTTTCTCGAGTCCAGGCTCTGCGAGACGAAGAGAGAAAAGTGAACGAATTCGATGATGGGATGAATGCGACTTGCGGACAGTTTCGTTCGGTAAGTGCAAGCTCCTGAGACGCTGGAATCCCCCTGTAGAATCGATTTTGGCTTCTTATGGACTGTGCAAGAATTTGTTCTTTGCAACTACTTCTAGATGTTTCGAAGGGTACGACAGTTGAAGAAAATTGTCTCAAGAGGATCCAACTTTTACTTCTAAGGAGGAAAATGCTCTTATTCAGACTCTTTGCTATTGGCAATACTCAAAACTACTGTTGCACTCCGATGCCTGGTCGTTATTTCCTATGCAGATTTAGAACTGAGAACTCCGTAAATTGAGCTGATCGCATTATCCAATTCAGCTTATCACGTCAGGAAGGGGACTCCTAGAAACAATTCAAGAAGTCGGAATCATCTTCCGGAGAATAGAGTATAATGACTAAATAAATCCATCGACGTGTCCTGCTAGATCACATAGGTCAAATGCAAGATTTTCAGTGTCGTTATACAGTCTTTTTCGTACTAGAATGAAATTATCATATGATAAATGATCATTTATACGTATATTGCAGTTTACAACAGATGAATGTATGGCAATATTGACCTTATAGTATAGAATTCCAAAAATTCTTTCGAAGAATCATGGGTGAGCCAAAAACATTCTTGGGGCCCCATAGATGTATAAAATAGTCAACTCAATTTCCACCTCTTAAACCCAACGAAACAAATCGACCGCATTATCCCCATTCGAGTTTGGGTGAGTGATCGAAGAGCTTCGAGTCGCTCGCTGCTCGAGTCTCGGTCAATGACCTTCTGTGTTCCTCTTCTCTCCTAGAAATCGCATGATCTGTTCACGTAGTTCCAATTGGTCGATTTAAACTCGGTAGTTCGAAGAGGTGGCAGAGGCTCGGCGATATTGTCCCGCAAATTTCATCTTGCGTCTAATCCGCCCGCGACCCCCAGGTTCAATCAGTTTTGTCTCCTTTTTTTCCGTGACGCGTACGCGACTCTCCGCAGCTATTTTTCTGTGCTCCCTGTAGAACACATTTCAGCAGAATATATTACACTTCTCCACAGATCTCAAGTGTACTTTCTCTCAATGTCGCACACGTCCACAAAACCTTGCCTACCACGACTCATTTACCCCTAAAATGCGCAACGAGGTTCCCGCTTTATTGGTCACCTCGCCTCAACAACTCCAATGAAGCTCGCTTATTTTTTTCTAGTACTACTTTGGTTCCAGATCGCATCTTGAAGAATCAAAACGTGAAATGTTGATATTGATCTCCGCGTAAGATTCCATAGAATCTCTCGACGGGAATCTTGAACAAACTCACAAATCCCTTTAGAGTTTCATCTGGATTTCAACCTAAAACTTCCATGCCATCCCCAACGTGACTCTTCTCGACCGTGTCCCAATCACTAACTCTCATTCACACGTATGTAAGACACAATACCACATCATCAAGCAAATACGCAGAAACACCCCTACCCGCAATCACAGAAAATCAAAAGAGCAAATTGTCTCTCAGCTCTGGGCTGGAGCTTACCCTTGCAAATCGTTATCCAATTGAAATTTAACGAACTCCGAGTTGGGCTCACGTATTTGCCCCCGGCAGAGAGAGAGAGAGAGAGAGAGAGAGAGAGAGAGAGAGAGAGAGAGAGAGAGAGAGAGAGAGAGAGAGAGAGAGAGAGAGAGAGAGAGAGAGACTCGCCGGGCTGGAAGAAATGAGCGTGGATGTGCCGGGGGTCGCCCGGGCAACGGGGCGCGCTTCGAGAGAGAAAGAGAGAGAGAGACTACTACAACACACGTGGCTATATCGACCACCTGGTCTCGCAGCTTCCGCCTCTTTCTCTCTTCTCTGCAGCACATCCGTTGACTCCCTATATCTATACCTTCCTACTCGACTCAACTCTGAAGATGAGTCTGGGGTCCACCGGGTGCAAAGGTTGAGTTCTGTGGCGAGTCTGACCGAGAGAAAGAGACTCTGACTTGGTGGGCGGCCCTTTTCACGTGTCCGGCTGATCGATCCGCCGGACTCGGTGTGTATCCGATATATATACCTACATCCCCAGCGAGACTCTGCTACCTTGGGAATTCCTCGAGAGCCTCTATATACGCGTGGGCTGGTACTTTTCGGCGAGCTTTCGAACAACTTTAGCGTCTGAAAGTTTGATTACACGAGCCGCTCTCTGTGATGTGGTTCGGCCCGGTGCTGCGGCCAGATCGACTCTTACTCTCGAGAACATAACTCTTTCGCCGAGTTCTCTTGGGATTTCTGGTGTCGGGTGGGGGTGAGATTCCTGTTCCGCGTTGGAGTGAATGGTACTACTCTGATTGTGGTAGGTCTTTTGGGGAGAGGTTCGATTTCTTGGGTCGTTGCAGAAGCTATTGACTCTGGTTGAATGACTTTCGGACTATTTGATTGGGGGCTTCAGTAACCGTACGATTCTAATGAAGATAGTCTAATTGGAGAGCTTGAGGGGATTTGCATGACTGTGATGAAGACTGGAGAGTTTGGGAGTTAAATCAGTCTATTTACTTTGTTGTTGCAACAATTCAATAAGTAGTGTAGAGGAACTTCTTCCACTGATCGATTAGTTGATTCCAGGAGATATTGGAAGGTTTGAACCCAAATACCAATCTGAACTTTTTGGCAGCATTGTCAAAGTTTCTCATCGGCATTTCCATTTTCACAAGGAATTTTGACACTCTCCAATTTTCCAATTTGACTTCGATAACCCTTTGACACTGAAAGGTACCTAGCTTAGGTATAAATCCTATTAAAATATTGCTGGGCAGGATGATTGTCCATTCATTTTCAATATAGTTGTTCTATCGAATTTCTATATCATGGTTGGTAAGATTGATTTGACTTGTGAACTGATTCTATTGGTCTTTCCTGCCATATGAGGAATTGGAACAAGAATGATTTGAGTCAGGAGCAAAGTACCAGGCGATCGCGATTCTTTATTTTTGTATGAAAGAAATTTCTGACATAAAACGATTAATCTCAGTACAATTCGTTTGCGCAACGGCAGATCTCATGAATTTTTTTTCTCTGGATAGCAGCTCTCGCATTATCGAGTTTCGTTTCAACGAAGCGCAAACTGTGAAAAAGTTCATCCTATCTGGAACAAAAAAGAATATTCCTCGCTCGCGAGTTTCCATGCTTTTTGTATCAAAGTCCCAATTCACTGGAGTATTCTTTAATTGAAATACTGTGTTCGTTAATGCATAAGTTATGACTCATCCAAAGTTTGAAGAATCATCATGGTGATATAGACACTAAGCGTCTCCACGTTCGTGAGTGCATGGGGCGAAATGCAACTGTGACGAGGTCGACTATTCGTACAAGTATTTAGTATCTTCAATTCATTTCTCATTCTACGATGAAACTTCTGGCTTTTGAATAATAGCAAAACATTATCTAGAAATGTCATATAGACAGTTAAGGCAATGGTTAAGGCATATCAGCAATTCGCAATTTGAATACTTTCTTTTTAAATTCGCACACTGAAACAAATTCTGAATGTGGTCTGTTATTCAGCCTGGTTAATCGACACGAGTATTTCAACAGTTGGATTCTCCGGTTCATGCAAAATGGCAAGTTCATGGGGAAAATCTTTAGGATTTCCTGAGTTTAGAGCCTTATGCCAGAGTTTTGAACATTATCGTATCAGAGAAATTAGCTGTAAGTTCAGTCTCGATGCAAAACTACAGAGAATTAAAAATGACACCGCTTGATGAAACTCCGCTCGAATGACAGCAATGATCGAGTCGCCGATCTGTCATAAGTTTTGAAAATGGGACCAAAATTTGGGCTAGTTGACGATTCTCTTTGACGGTCGTGCTCATTTGATTCATTGTTCATCGTATTAGCTTTTAAATATTCAAATTGTATTGAGCCTAGCTATGTCGATGGTACATACACTGATGATGTTCAGTAGTCATGGTGTATATCCATTATCCATTCATCATCGATTTGACTTTGTTGCATGAAATTGTGTTGAGCTTCAAGATACGCATTTTTCGATACGTGCAGAAGGACTGAACCTAATCACTTTGGTTGAGATCGATGTTATGATTTGCAAGGATGCCACGCGAGAAGATACAGAGATGAATTGAAAATCCAATGCATGGAACTGTGGCAAAATTGAGTAGGCAGAAAGACCGGTAATAGTTGCAAGCGATACGCATAGTGCGTACTTTGAATTTAATATTGATTTTTCAACTCTCTCTTCGGTTGATTAATAGAAAACTGAAGATACGTACTCTGAGATACGTATCAAACACACGTGAAGAATTCGGTCGAAATCGGATGGGCGATCCCTTCAAAATGATGCATTAAAAAGTGTGAAGGCCTTCGCCGTGATAAAACAGTATCTCCCAATTAGCTCCACGATCGCTGATACGTACGAGCAATTATCGATTCCGCTGCTTATTATAAAACAATCTATTCGACCTTCAACAGAGGGCACACAAAGGCATCTATAGTAGAATCTGACCCACGTTAAACACGCGTCGAGCTTTGTTCAGCCAACCATCGGGTGAGCAGATTTTCGATCAAGTACACAAAAGCCCCCGCTCAAAGAGCAACATAGCCGCGAGCGTATCGAATACATATCCCTGGTCCGCCTCCTCAATTCTGCTGGAACTGAATTCGCTTTTACGACGAGTGCGCGATTTCGAGCCCCGGCAGGACAAAGTGTCGCGTGTGCAGCTTTTCCATTTTAATTGTCGTGACGTCGAGAGTACGTGAGCTTTGTGCTGCCGCGCGAATGTGTGTATAATGCGCGCTGAAAGGGCGAGTGCGCTTCAGGCTTGACGTATTTTCAAATGCTGCAGCAGTGAATCTGCGCTGTCACATTTTCACGTGAATAACTATTCGGCATCGAATCATATTACATGGAGCTCAATTTTGGTATGACATCGTGATGGTTTGAATCAATAATTATAATGCGATAACCCATCATTCACGTTTACAGAGCAACTTTGATTAAAATCTGGATCATTCATATATTGGAAATGAATATCAACGTAGCTTATGGACACTTTATTGCGCGCAGAAATTTCCAAGATAGCTCCATAAATCAATGTAGGGACTGTCGTATGTTTTTATTTTTCAACCGCAGAGCATACAACTGAATCATTCGCTCCTATCGAATTTATCCTCTGTCAATTCCCTCTCTAAAGTATGCAACGTACAGCAAACATCAAGTCCCAATACGAAAGAAAAATCGATCCTGGCCAACACCTCGGGAAAAAGACCAACCCTCTTTTTGCAATTTTCTGAGTGACGTAAGTATCTTTCTAAAGCTCAGTCCTGTGGAAGAATTGCAGGCAGGCATTATATTGTATGCAGTGTGGTACTGCACATGCAAATTCACCCTTAGAACCACGTCTGTGCAAGCAATTACGAGCCTGAGGGGACGACAACTGTGTTTGAATCCCAAGTTGCAGTGATGGCAATTTCGAGCCCGCAAAAGCAGTGCTTTGCGGGGCCATTAGCAAGTAGACGCACGTGGATTACAATCGTGGCTTGCCGCACTCCACTGCTTACATGCAAATCATCTGACACAATTCATTGTAAAGTATAAGAATACTCCAAGTCAGATTTGTGGTTTTTGTGATAGAGAAGGTGGTCTTCTACACTCCAAACTGAAAAGTAATATCAACTTCATTCCAACCTTTGATTATGCTTGAGGGATGCTTACAGATTCATCGCTAAAGATGAATTGAAACATCAAGTTCACTTTACGATTTTAGCATCAATGGTGAATTTCGATGTTTTTGTTTTTTTTTTTGGAATTTGGGACGGGTGGATTTTGAGGTTCTAGATGAGTAAAGCTGGCGTCACTAATTGGTCAGACTTTTGGGTCTTACGAGAAATACAGATGTGTATTCTGTGGTAGCTACACAATTTGGAATGTCTACAATTAGCCGTGGTATGTTGATGACAGAGTCTCTCTGGATGCACACGGAGGCCATCAAAGCGGGGGATCAGCCGGTGCATATACATGTTGGGCAACCCCTTCTTACCACAAATGCACCCGAGGAGGGAAAAGAGTCGGTACCCCGGTGGTTGACGTCGACTACCCGGGTGCGCCCGGGTGACCCACATCGTGTTTGGACGGCGGTGTCACAGTGGAAAGTGGTAACGGTGCGAACGGGGTTGGTCATCAGACTAACCACTGGGTGGGCTCGGTGGCTAGCCACCTGACTCCTATCGTCTTTGAGAGCTCTCAAGGATGGTGAGGAGTTTGTTGGTTTCGTTTTCATTGTCAGCCTCTTGCTCTCCAAGAGCACCCAAGCCAAGCGAAGTTGGCGAGCCCACTAATTGGAGGGTTCCCGACCAAAGTGACGTTAGTTCGTTTTCGAGCTTTTTCGTAGTTGTGATCTGTATACTTGGAATATCTTCCAAAACCTATTTTCGCAGATTTTTTCAACTAACAACATCCCCGTTATGCCATAAATTCTGTGTGATATGTCAAACTTTATGAGAAAATAAAAGCAGCATCAAAATTAAGGCTTATTTTTGACATTCTCAAAAGTGAAACTACGCCACTTTGGTCGGGAATCCTCCAATTGTAAGTAAGTCCAGTAGAGCGAGGATCTAGCGACGGCTGGGCAGGTTCGATTCCCGTGTGCACTCATGGATGATCGACGAGGCATGTAGAACGAACGCATGGACGACACTAGACCTTTCTGCGTTAAGTGAGTTGAAAGTCTTCGAGTGGTGAGATATTAGTGAGCATCAGATGGCATCATAATGATACTCCATAGTGATGGGATGGGGCAGCAGAACCAGCGGTGGTTTTAGAGGGTTGAGGTGTTTAGGGAGATGGTCGGGCTCGTTGGGATTGTCATGGGAGTATGACTAGGTGAGAGATAGGCTTCATGATTGATTTAGTCTTAGGAACTATCCTACGAGTCATGCAGATGAAAACATGAACCACCACTCA
>JAPYYZ010019160.1:0-10690 GCA_030522705.1 Eretmocerus eremicus
CTGCAGCGATTGGGTCGTCTATCAAACAAAGCTGCTCGTCGCGTGTACTCGCACGTGGCCCACCAGCTGCGCGTACTCAACAAGGACAGCCTCCGCGCCTACCTCAGCGCTCTAGTTCACTTTCTCCAGATGGCGCGCAGCGTCAAAGCCATCAACGGCACCGCAGCTGCGCACCTCACACCGAACAACTCCTGCAGCAAGACATCCACGTCGTCCAACTGCAAACCAGCGACCAACGCCCAGACCTCAACGCCGAAGCCACCACCAAAGCAGACGAGCTCGAACAGCAGCTCGACGGGTGCCACACCACCCAACCAGTCGTAACCGCGAGAATCAACGGGGACGAAGGCCGCTCTCGGGATCGGCCGTGCTCTGCCTGGCGCTTGTTTGCCGGAGCATCGATCTCGGTTTCGTTGTTTACGCGCTGCTCCAGCTGGGACTCGAGCTCTTTTGTGGCGCGGCGTCTTCTAGGAACTGGTGCGCAGGAAGTCATGGCCGCTCGACGTGTTCGAGTGTGGATCGTCGCGGCGCGGTGGGGCTCCGATCGCGAACGGGTCAAATTGCGAGCTCGAGCGCTAGGTGCTTTGGATCGGGACTGCTGGCGTTGTGTGCCGAGCCCTTGGGTATTTCACGCAGGAGGCAAACTTCGTCTTCCTGGCATTCGTCGTAGTGTGGCAGAGCTTGCAAGCTCGGGCATTTCAATAGAATGCGGGAACGTCTGTTTATTCTTGCTCGAGTCTACTTGTGTGTAACTGTTTGTTGTAAGTTGAGTGTTTTTGCCTCAAGTGCTTGTATGAATGTATGGTTTGTTATTCATAGCATTATAGTTATGTTGATCATGATCGTAAGCGGCCGGAACCAGAGGATAAACGTCTCGGTAGGAAATCGCTATGTTGTATTTCAACAGATATTCAACTTTCTGTTAATTATTTTTTCACTTGTTAACTCGTAAGTTAACAAACAGTATATAAATTTAATGGACTAGATAGTAACGAGTGATTGTTATGGTGGGTATGCATGAAAATGTGTTCCTCTCATCTATGCATTCATTTTTTATAGGAAATTTGAAGAATACAGTCTTGTTTTGTATTGCTAATAAATTCAATATATTCATCGATCAATATTAAAAGTCGTGTTATCCAATTTTAGTCTTTTCCTTTACATGATCTCGAGTTTTCTTAAAGCTCCATGTTAATTATAGAATACCACCGACCCTCAAAGATCTCACCTTGAAGAGGGTGTAGTTAACATCGAGTACATCTATCACCTCTATTCATCAAAAGAATGTATTTTGAAAGAAAAATTTATGTCGCTAAATTTTGTTTGAAGGAAATAATTTTTTTTTTCAAAATAGTCGATAATGTAAAACTTATTTTGAAGAGTAAACGTAAATAGTCATATCCCTTGTGAAAGAATTCTTTGATTACGTTGAGAATAACTCAATCTACATTGCAAAACGATTTCTCGGATCAATCACGAAATGAAACTCGCAAAATCTTTGTCACCGTTGCTGAAAATTTTGTGGACATCATTTCTTCTCTTTTTCCTTCGTTATGTAAGATTCTTGTAAAGTATCTATCGCGCCTGAAGTGAGAGCACTGACAATAACAGGCTTGTATCAATAATAACAATAAAAATCCTATGAGGTATGAATAAGTCAGGCGCTCTCAGTTAACTCTCAAAACTTTTTTCAATTGTGCGTTCCGTAATATACTATAACAGTTGATATTGCTCTTTCGAGTTTGAAAAAGGAGGATCGGAGTTGTCAAAACAGGGCCATAATAGCACGTGCATCTTTAGAACAAGTTTTTAATTTTTTTTTTTCAAGATCTGATTCCTTCTCCACGTTTGACAAAACTCACACAAAGAACTCCAGCTCCAACCTCATAGGGAGAGGGTTTGACCTCCGAAAGCCTAATCTTGCTGAAAATTTGTCTACACATTCTTTGAACCAAAAAAAGATACCCGTATTTTTTTGTCAAGTTCAATGAGCCTTCTCTCCAAAGATACAGACAGGAGCTGTAGCAGTGCAGTATACCTATATAAACAACTTTTTAACGTGGGCCTGTATAAGCAATGTTAATGTTCATAGCTGTATCTTTGGGGGGGGGGGGGGCATTGGACCAAACAAAAAATACGTCCTCCCTTTTTCAGTTCGAAGAATGTGTAAAAAATTTCCAGTAAGATTGAGCTCCCGGAGGTCGAACCCTCTCCTTGTCAATGTTACTAAATCGGAATGTCAATGGGGTAAATTTCATGCAAGTGCAGTGAATGGTCTTATCTATACTCACATTCTTTATGGAAGCTTATCTAAAATCAGTCGTGATCCAAAGTCTTTTCCGAAGGCAAGGGTGGGGACAATACTACTTTGGCAATAAGTCCTGGAATCGTTTGATGGGATTTTTGAACGAATAGTTGGAATGAGGTATCACAAAACGGAGACGTCTGTGCGACAAAGTGTAGTTTTCTTAGATCTGCCACAGATTTTGAGGTATTCCAATTCACGCAATTTATACAATTAAGTCATCAGATGTATGCTATTGGTGCTACACGCATCAATTTGAACGAATTCAGACGCTAAATAGCGTAAGAGCCTTTAGAATCCAGGGATGATCCAATCACTCTTTCTGGAAAAGTGAGTAATGCAGAGCAAGTTCCATATTTTGTGCGGAACGACCCCCACGTAATAAATGAATTGAGCGACGCTCGTCAACGATGCTTAGAGACTACAAGATCTCTATAAGCTTTCGATCATTTCATTCCTCAACTTTCGTCATGTTATCTATTCGACCTCACCTATTTCGAAACTCACTGGAACATTTGGCGATGATCTATGTGACTTAAGCGCCGTTCTTTCAAAGTTACTCGCTGCATTTATGTGTTGTGGCTTCCATGTGGAAATATCATTCGATTTTTGCATCCAATTCGATAAGAGTAGACTTCATTTTATAAGACTAGTAATTGAATTCCAACGAACATTTGAAGAGTTGAACCAATAATTCATGACCGAAAGATTTTACCACAGCGATGGTGGAAATATGGAAACTGTACCCGACAGTTACAGCACATATTGGTACCGTGTAAAGATTATTTGCCGAATGTATAGGGGTGCTGCTCGGGTAACCTGTCATTGAAAAAAAATATCAGGTTAGTATCAGATGTAGGTACAGATGTAGATTGGCAAGAAATCTCGCAAGAAATAGCGTTATAGAAGTTAATTTTGTAGAGTTAGCTTCAGACATGATTTGTGTAAGAAATCTCGCCAGCTGTTACATTTTCTTTCCAAGATGCAGGACAAGATAATATCGAAATCTAAATTCTCCTAATACGTTAAGCAAATGAAAGAAAAAACGACTCAACCTAATAATTTTTCCGTTGAGCTCTTAGAGTGGTGAATCTTCATAATTATCCAAGATTTCAAGTTGTTATATAGCGATAAAATCTCCTCAAAATCAAATATTAACTACTCAATTCTTGTCTAGGGAAACTATAATTTATCTCTCTGCAAATATCAAACTTCAGAGACCCCCAATTATCGAGATTATTGTTTTTATAATACTATAACCCTGCAGAGAATCTCAGATTGATTCATCTCTCCTCATCGGAGCTATTGCAGTTGTTCCTTCCAAGATGATATTTTGACTTTTGAAGAATAATGTTATCTCGGAAGCAAAAACTCGCATAGCAAAATATTTTTTGCAATACAGTGAACGATGAGAACAATAAAGTCTTACATTTACCGAATGTCACAACAGCAGTGCTCTCAATGATTCTCATAATAATTGACAGCTCTCGAAGTACAATATAGTTTACAAAAAACGAGTTTCTGTCTTTTCATCTGAATTGAGCAGTATTTTGCTACAATCTCACATCAAATTAATAAAAGAGAGAGAGAGAGAGAGAGAGAGAGAGAGAGAGAGAGAGAGAGAGAGAGAGAGAAAGGAATTTATCTCGCATACTGAGGGGATCTTATGGCGGAAAAACTGAGATTGTGGAAAATTATGATAATTCACTCCTCTATGGGAGCTAGTTCAGCGAGTGAGAACTCGATATTAATGGTGTGTTATCATATTTTTCGGCATCAAAAAAAAAAAAAAAAAAATGATAACTGGTGAGATTTTTTGCGGTAATTTCAATCGGTTCATCCATACCATGGGGAAATAATATTACAAAAAATGGGACTAAAGGGCACCGTAGCATACTTGATACGTTACTGGGATGGAGCAAAGTGGGAGGACACGCTGGCTATTTCAGACTGGCTGCGCTGGCAGCTCAACAGTTGCATTGGCGCGTCGGACATATGTGCGTGTCTGCTAGTCACGTCATTTTGTACGGCATTACAAGTGTCACGCGTCCGACACACACGCGTTGTAAGTACGATACCCCCCCAGCAAATACCAAATGTTGTCAATAGCACAGTTTGAGAGCTGGATTATCGATTGACACGCACAAGTTCATCACAACAGTGTCTGCTGTGCTCGGATCTGCCGACGTTACCGGACGTTCCCTCATATTCCGAGCTGGTAATTGATTAACAAAAAACAGGTGAGTTTAATGCGTTTATTTCGTGTAGGGGGAGGTTAGCATACACAGTTAGTGTCAAAAGCTACGCATGTCTGTGAAACTCACTGTATCTCAAGTCAAACAATTCGAAATTTCATTTCCGTGGGAGCAGTCGAGGCAATGTTTATTGACATGGACACCTGGGTCCTGGTTTTGGTAGTTACATACACTCCAAATGCAGATTTACTCGTTCCCATTCGATGAACATCGAAACATTCTCTACGCGAACGTAAAGTGCGCACGATTGTTAAACAATCTCTCAAATTGAGTCAGATCCGGTCAAACCAAATTGCACCACATAACATCATCTTTTCTCCATGCATGACCTGCGTATTGAATGCGTGAGTGGAAACCGATTGTATTCCTCGATGTATTCATCGCTTCAACCTTCGATTTCTCTCAACCCCTGAGTATTGAATTCAGAGGAAAAGGTATCCGACCCTCTGCTCATTTGATATCTGACGCGATAAATTACCTCTTCGTATCGCATAAAAACAACTCTGGTGCAGTGTAATTTGTGGTCGCTGCTTTTTCACCCTTGTTTGTACTCGAGCTTCATAAGAACAATCTTACCGATCACATTGAATCGGACATCTTTCTAGATACTTATATTCGACATCGGCGTACTGAATTCATGCGGAAGAAAAGCGTTATTCCCGATATGATATGTAGCAGATAAATAGCTACAACTCGAATCGCACTGTCATGTTTATTGTCACAAACAGAAATTTCTTGATCGCTGTGCCTCAATGTCAAACATTCCTAAGTAATTTTCGAGTAATTGTTCTGAGGAAACGTGACAGGTAGATGTTATAGCTATGAATTTGAGCGTATTGTGACTCATAGTCGTCAAAGAAGTTCAGCGATGACGAAACTCCGCCGTTCACTCAATCACTCATTTTGTGCAGTTCTTATAACTCAAGGTTAAAGGATCATAGATCTCCATCAGGAATTTTCTGAGACTTTAGCGTTGCATCGTGCCTCATCTCGACACAAGAGTATGTACCTAATCGAGACTCAAATTACCTCAGTTTCGATGCGCAGGAAGGAGGTTCGCAATTTATTTGGCTGAAGCTCGTGGATTTCTCGCAAACTGTTTCGATTGCAGTTATAAGTCTACTCTGTAATTGACTGCCGCAAGTCATGAATGAACTCTAAACGTGACTGAAGCAGAAAAACAAATTTGAGTAGTACCTTCTAGTACCGTCTGTGATGGCCTATATATTCACTTTCACCTATCCCGCGTCTGTACATAGAGTAGCCTGTCTGGAGGAAACTTTCTATTCGGAAATGATTCATCCATTTGTATACGAACTCGTCGCTGGTCAAACATTTATATCATCATATACCTTTCGATCAGAATCTAATTTTTTGTTACATAACTACTTATGTTTCCCAACTAATCTACTTCTCATTTTGCATCCTATATTTTCTCACAGTGCATTTTTCTTCTGGAAATTTTTTCGAAAATTATATTGTAAGTTGCGTCAGCCTTGTTATTAATAGAATTCCAAACATTAAAGCCCAGTGTTACGTTTAAATCACTTTGAGATTCATCCAAGATCTGCTTCAACAAGGGAAATTTCACGACTAAAATTAGGATCCACCGAACCTGATTCAAAGTTGAATAATTTTGCAGAGGAGCCAGATGCGTGAATATTCAGTTTTGGGTAGAATGATATTTTAGAAAATCCTCAATTTGTGCCTTACATTCGAGTTACGTTTTCAAATTGAAAGATGCTCAAATGGCAAAATGAGAATATCTCCATTCTGAATTCGCGGGAAACCCAGTTTCGTCATTTAGGCACGGCTAGCAACTTTTTACTCTTTAATCTGTAGAGTGATTGCAAGACATGGAATCGGTACTCGAAAATTTGATAAGATAAGCCCTGATACGAAAATGCGGTAGAAAGTGAAGAGAGCTGTCGTTTCATTACTAATCTAGATCTCTCAGATTCAGATATATGAATGCATCACGTCGGGTACATCTGACAGGGTGGAATTTTTGTTGAAAACCTCTTGATGCACACAATAACTTCCCCTAGTGTTGAAAATTGTGGTTTGTTTCTTGGATTGGTTTCAAAAATATTTGAAATGACTTTCTGACGGTTGAGACTTGAGTCATCAGTGAACTCTCCATCCACTTGTCAATTGTTGTTCATGATTTCCAACATCGTGAAACTTTTATTGGGGCTGAAACTTGGATTTGCGATGCGGTCACTATGCTACAAATATGGCATTGCGATGACTTGAGATTCAGCTACATTGGCTTCCTCTGCCATCAAGATTAACACGGAGGTTCAGCTCCAATTGAATTATTCATCGCTGCTTTTTTTCTTTGCTCATTTCATCTGAACAATGCATCCTATAAATTACCAGTATTTAGGAAAAGCAAAATTAACGCGGGAACGAACTGGTATGAGTTCGGTTTTGGTGTAATGGAGTCAAAGTAGAGCGCAAGCCAATGAAAGATTCTTTTGAGTTCATCCTAGCTATTGGAAAATACTCATGGTCAGAAAGCACGAGCCGCAATTGGTCCAGCTGAAAATGTCCAGTTATCTACTTAGAAAATTTATTCAAATTCTTTCCCCCACGTCAAATGACAGATTTGGTCTCTTTCAATCTCACCTAGAAGATATTTACTCCACATTAGACTATTTTTCTTGACTTACTCTTTCGAGACCCACTGATTTCCATAGAAAATAAAGAAATTGATATCAAATTGGAAATTTTTGAAGGATTTTGACTATCAGACACATTTGTCTCGATCCTCTCGCGATCAGCCCTGAAGGTCGATTTCCACCTTCAACTGTTCGCTCAAGTGTCCAATATATTATTGGACACTTTGTAAAACCAATTCTAGGGAACCGTATACATTTTATAAAGAATGTAGCCATTCAATACTTTCCATTATTCGTCGAAGTAAGGACAGGTAATACTTCATTCATAAAATACCCATTGATTGAAATAAACTGATTTTACGTAGCCCACTCTAGAGCAAACTTAATTATATAAAATGATCGATTCTCTTGAAATCAATCAAATTGACACCAGGAATCCATGCCAGGGTCAAAATTTCTCGCATACCGATGATATTGACTTTGAAAACGTGTAAAACAACCGTTCGGAAACATTTTGGACGCTATTCCCTTATCTCGTGATTTACCCTCTCAGTTCACAACAACATCTAATTCGAATTACCTATGTGGACTGAGACACAAGAAAGTGTACGAGTTGACGGTGAACTCGATAAAGATGATACATAATGATAATTTTTCACACTCCATGCGTAAAAGTGCATTTTCCACACGGATTTTTGACTTTTCCCCACGGATTGTGAAAAAATAGTATACGATACACGGCTGGGAATGTTGGAATTCGCATACTCGTGATAATTCCGACCCTCGCCTTACCGCTCTTGTATCGTATGTACTATTATGCTACCAATTTTCGTTGAAAACTTCACACAGACCCCTGCTTCTGTAAACTCTACCACTTTCCCCGATTTTCACCACCAAAAATCCTGATCTGATCTAGCCAGAGTATCTCTTTGTTTCTCCAAACCGAATGCAACCGTAGTCAATCAGAATAACTTTGACAGGTCAACAAAAACATGGCTGAGCAAGCGGCGCAAGGCGCATCGGCGTCCAACGGTTCGTCGGTTCCGCATCTCGAGGTTTTGGAGCGCGTTTGCAGCATACCGGTCGTCCAATCGGCAATCGAGAAGACCGGATCGACCTACAGCTACGTCAAGGACTCGCATCATCTCCTCAATTGGGCGCTCAACTACGCCGAGGCCGGTCTGAACTACGCGACCGCGACGGCGGTGCCGATTGCCGCGCCGATCGCCAAGAAATTCGAGGGCCAGATCAGCCAGGTTGATCAGAAACTCTGCCAGGGCCTCGACATCGTCGAGCAGAAGGTGCCCATCGTTAAACAGCAGCCCGAACAGGTGAGAACGTCTTTTTTCGGCCTGACGCGATTCCGTTTTCGGTATATTTTTGGCAACTCATTGTGTCTAGTTACAATTCATGATTGGGTAATAAATTGTGATGATTGTGAATACGCAGTTTTGGTGAACGAGCTTGATTTCCTAAATTTATTGATTCGTGCGGGTGAATTTCTTATCAACGGAAAAATTTCTCCAGAATGCTTAATAGCTTCATTTATCGTCTAATTACCATTGTCTTGTTCTTTCACTCCTCGTCATTTCTTTGTTTCTGAACGAGCTTCGAGCTCATATTTATTTGCGGCGATTCAGTTAATTTAAAACACGTTCATATGGCTGTGAGACAAAATCTGAAAAAAAATTAAGAAAATTACTCGAGGTTATGAGGATCAGAATTATCTAATTAACACGCGTACTGAAGGCAAAAGACATAAAATTGCCCCATCCTCTGATCGCCTTATTCTTCACCCAATTCTGACCCAAAAGACCTTTTCCAACCGAAAACCAATTTTTCCTATGTACCGGAACAATTCGGCCGTGAAATGGTTAAGATCCGTTCCTACCCTGGACCGAGCTAATCCTATATAACATTCGAATGTAGCAAAAAACAGCTGACCAATTTGATTGCATTTACATTTCAGATCTACAGTGCAGCGAAGAACGTTATGACGTGCTCGCTGCAGCCAACGGTCGAAAAGCTCACTGCAGCTAAAGACTCCGCTTCGAATCAAGCAACAGCTCTCAAAGAGATAAGCGTCAACAAGGCCAATGAGATTCTCAGTACTCATTACGGAGCCATGGCCGTTCAAGGGGTCGACAACACCAGTGTGCTCATCAATCGGCTTCTAGACCACTTCTTTCCGCCTGTCGCGGGAGAACAAGAATTACCAGGTTGCTATATACATTCTTTTTCAACCGATTGCACTTTAATCGTTTCGAGAATTATCTAACAAAAAACTGCCACTTGAATGGGCACAGTCAATTCATTTTCTTCTGCATGCGATTCAAGGATGAGAATTTTCTTTTTGAATTCGATATTTGAGGAAATGTAAAATTAGTGAATACCTCGGGCTAAGATGTTTGTAACAAAAATTGTGCTCGTGCATACTTCAAATTGCAGATGAGGAACCATGTTTCATAATGTCAAACAATTTTAATGTTGTCTTAATTTTGATTTTCAGCTCCGGTATCGGCAGACGAGAATAAAGTTCTTCACGCTGTGCAGACAATCGGTCAGCTCTCGACGAAGACAGCCAACAGGGTTTACCATTCTGTCGTCGCCCAACTTGGAACGGTGAAGAAGGAGGACGTAACAAACTACATATCGAACGTCGTCTCGATCTTGCACTTGACCAATTTCCTGAGATCGGGCCAGAAGGAGGATACCAATGGCGCAGCCAGTCCAACGGCGGAAAAACCCAACGCACCCCAATGACGTGTTTTGATATTTGTACAAGTTATCATCTTAAATTTAGGATCCTTTAGAAGCTTATCTATTCATGAAAAACATTTTGGATATGTTTTTGAAAGTTTGTTCGAGATCAACGGCAATTGTGTCATCTATTCATACATCACGATAACTGTGCTGAACTTGGCTGAAAGCTTACCGTTCTCCTGGCTCGTAGCAAAAACAAAATTATGTGTCTGGAAGTCACATAAGATGACCTTTGGAACATTGGTAATGATAGCCGTGTAGATCAAAACTTTGATGACTTTTATACAATTTTTGATATACTATTTACACGTGTTGGGAATCTGTATTCTTGGAATGAAATTTTTCGATTATTGAATTGTATTTGAAAGAAAATTAATAAAAGTATTCTCTCGATTAAATATGATGTATTCATGAATTCTGTGACCGACTGAACACCATAGTTCATGACGTTTTTTTGGTCGATCGTGGTCTCCCGCCCGGACTCCAGGTCTCTCGATTTTAGGTACGGCCCTGACCCCTCGCATGCACCGGTCGGCAGTCACGTGCCTTCATGTTCCGATGCGATGTCATCAGAGAATGGAGAAAGTGAATAGTGTATAACCTAAACTAGACCTATGATGCGCGCTACGCGCGCGGAGGCCTGAGTAATTTTCTTCGGTTCTTTTCAATCCGTTATTTCTATCCTTCGCAAATATCAGAATTGAATGAGACGAAACTCTATACTGGACTGACAATCCGCACTT
>JAPYYZ010019239.1:0-10296 GCA_030522705.1 Eretmocerus eremicus
TAGAAATTTTGTCTCATGCTAGGCATAGGGTCGTTCGTCAGAATACTCAATGAGTTTTCTTCATCAAACAAGGTAATAAAGTGAAAATTATGACCATGTATTGCCTTTCCTGAAGGCTGACCAATCTATCTTGACCTGATCAAAAGATAACTGGTGCTTGTTTTTTGAGAGTTATGATTGACTAGCATTGAAGAGTATGAACTGATTTACTACAAATGATCAAGATTCGAAAAGAACCATCAAGTATTTTCTACGATCATGTCTTGAACAATGAGGGCTCGAAGTGTCCAGTCAATCGCTAGAAACAACTTCAAATAAGACAGTTTATGATTTTGTTTACAATCCCTTCTATTGATGAATGAATAGATCGTCGAGAATGATGCTGCTCATCTTTGCAGAGTCACGGTAGTAGGTAACACTCACTACTGTTTCTAAACGCAATGAATTCCTACAGAATTATGTTGGATGCATCATTCGCAACTATGTGAAATTTTGGCATTTATTGACTGTGAAGGTCGTATGAGTAATCAACAGCTGGGACAGTAACACTTTTGCTGCGGTGTGGGTCATAGGTGGCCCACGATTGGCGCCCCGGGATTTCGGTAGACCCTTCGAATTGGGGCACTTCGCACAGTCCCCGTCGCATTGAAAAGACTCAAACTTTTTCCAGTGCGGCATGGACCACCTATTGCTCTAATAATTCATGAAGTGCTCAACACTGATACATGCAAAATTTAAAGTTTTTTCGCTCCCGCACAGGAGACCCGACAGGCCAATTACGCCACAGCAGCGAAAGTGTTGATGTATACTGATAATGGCAGTGACAGTGTTGTTCAAGGAGTATGAGTTCGCATGTCAAATATTTTTACAGAAAAATTTGATAACTCAATATTGCGTTCAGATTTGGTTAAAAAATTTTTAATCACTATTATTATTTACAAATTTATGGCAAGTGAGGCAATTGAATTTTGTGAACAAATTGTCACTGTAAGAGTCCATTCGACTCACTCAAGAGCATTCCTCTTGGATCGAAGTATGAGTTGCTCTCCTTATTCAAATGACCCCGCACTGATTACATTTTGCATTACGATAGGAATATTGTATCTATATTGAATGATACTGTTTAAAGAGTATAATTTGATCTCTTCACTTTCAGAGGACTCTAATTGGATGTTGTGTGTTGAAAAATTTTATAGTCAACATGTTATACCATGTTAAGGAGGCATAAGCTGAGACATAGAGATTCTTTGTATTATATTGTGATATGCTCTATGCTATGACTAGGGTTCTGGATTAATCAATACAGGCAAGAACTAGTTTCTTAGAACCATTCCGCTCTGAAACATCGCATTGTAAAAAGTATTAATGCCGGGTACCAGCAGTTGTCCGTTTTGAGTACGTATTGCTCATACGAGTAGAATGACAAGTACTTATTCGGGAAGGATTATAGATTATCCGTGCGAATCAGTCAGTTACATGGACTCAGAAACGGGCGACTGCGGATAGCCGATTTTTAAAAGTATCCAGTGTTAGGAGGTAATTTCAATACTGATTATTCTTTTGAATCTAGTGCCTCGAATTGTAGGCTCACCATCTCATAATTTCGAGACAAGGATACTATACGATATGATATGAAAATAGTGAATTAATCCGTAGTTCAAAGTCTATTAACTACAGTGTTGAACCCTGATAGTCAATAGATATTGGTAAATGAGATAAGAAAGAATAAGTTCATTGTTGTATGTTGATAATTTTCAATGATTTATTCAACTTGAGATTTCACAAGAAAATATTTTTCTAGCGCGAGTGAGAGTAAAATCCTATTTTACAAAAGTCATATTATCAACGATGATGAAACAATAGTGATTTTCATCCACGAGGGAGAATCTAATAGAGAGTTTTTCAATTTATCACCGTGAAAATAAAATACTAATGCAATGTACAATAATGTTAATATGCAAGTTGTGGAAAATTTCTAGAGAAATATACCAATGTATATTATGGTTGTATTCGTAGCAAAAACGTAACAAGCGTGCGTTTCCAGATGGAGCTTCCGACTTCTAATGAGTAAATTAATATCTGCAGACCTAATACTGTTTTATTGCCTACATCCCACCTTGCGTGATGAGTTTTGAGATAATGACATTACTGGCATTCTTCCAATAAACTATTTTCAGATTCATCCGATGCTTCCTGTACTAGCTTGATTGATGATGAGTGACATTCTAATACCAAAGGTTTCGGAGTCCATCATAAGAAATCATGATTTTGTTTCTCATGGCACGAGCACTTGTTTGAGACTCTTTTTAGAAACGATGACAAACTCCAGTAACTGATCGAAAGTTGAGTATATCGCGAGCGTGCGGCATCATTCCAAGGTCTTAGTTTCGGGAAGAAAATTCAAGAGGACGTCAATGTGAAAAAAATCTTCCTCCTGAGATTGTTGAAATCGCCAGCGTTTTAATTTATAGAGAATCATATTAATGCTATGGTTGCGTTCATTCCCAGTCGCTTGCCCAATTCTGAATCTAATTATGACCTGGAACTCTCGTTGACTTGTCTTGAAGACATTTTACACCAATACGGCGAGTAAGTATCAATCATTTGAAAGTGAGAATAAAGTCACTTGTTGGCATTTCATTCATCGGCCGATCTCTCTAGGGGCCTTGCCGACTTGAATTTTGATTTAAATTGATCATCAGATCCAAGACAAAATCAACATAGACTATCACTTCTAATGAAGCATTTAGAATCTGATATTCTAGAAAAGATTATCTCGGACAAATCCAACGTTCTCACTCTCAATTAGAAAATTTGAATTTAGAAAGTGATGATGCCTCATAAAGGTTATCTAGATTACTTTTATGTACAAAGGAATACTCATCTTACCGCTTACTCTCAATGCCGTCGTAAGGAGCCCTGCTCCCATACGCATCTGAGTTCGTCAATGACATTGTGATTGAAGAAGTGCTCCTCCAGCTCACCGTTTCTGATAAGCGCTTACATGAATGATAATGACAATTCTACCGATTCTTTTTGATCAAATGCTTTCGGAATTCCTTTGAATTTCTCTTAAAAATGGTATAGTACATGTGGATTGTGGGATAACTATCTCAAAAGTCTATGAACGTTTGATATATTCACATGGTGCCTATATTCGAAGAAGCTAACTTTTGCATGTACCTCTCGACACTGCTGTCTTATCACAGTCAAAATATGAAAGTCCTTTGAACACACCGTTGAATAGGGTTTTATTTGTTGCTTCTGTGAGGAAGAAAGGAGAACTAAGTCAGGATCATGTTAGTGAGATGACTTTTTGGACGAAAATTAATGGCGTTGATATCGATGAGCCAGAGAGATTTGTCATTCAAGACGAGACATCTCGCCCGAGATCACAGTATCACCTGAGGTCGTGATCTTGACATGGATGCATAGCACGGAACAAGTGGGTTTATATGAAGATCTCATGTTGTTGGTGATGTTTCATTCTTATTATGGAACAAATGTCAAGGCGATATTGCGATGCCCATTCAATGGCGATTCTTGAGGTGGGGATGATACCGGAAGCCAACGTTTACGGAGTATTGAGCGAACTTGAGCGAACAAAATAAAAAATTTTGATGATGCACGTGGATTTTATCAATAGCGATTGGATAACTTTTTAATGGCGTATCGCTTTGAAAACTCTAAGAAAGCTTGTCGAGTTTCATTCTGGAGCCAAAAAACTAATTTAGAAATTTTTTGTGGATTTTTTGAAGGCTTCCTTATAGTGCCCCTACAGGTGCCCTCTTTCTTATCTGGATAACATGGGATAACCCGTCGAAAATAGGACCATGAATTTGGACGACCCGTTACGAACCAAACAAACCACTGAAATATCTAAGGATATCGTTCCTCCTGTAAGATTCCACGTTGAATCCGAATCCGGTCTTAGATTTGCAATAAATTGCGTCCCAAGTACTCTAAATGACAATTTTCAATTATCCAAGTACTTGGAGTAATTGCTGATTACCTCAGTTGCGAATGATTTTGAAGTTTTGTAACCTAGCGCAATCGATATCTGATGAAGGATTCTCTTAAATGGGTCCTTGCACAAATCGATTTGGTGCATTTACGTCAAAGATAGAGCTATTTGGAGAAAGATGGGGAAACATGTCAGATTCGAAGATGGGTGCCTGACTCGGTCTTTACCAGGTTTGAAGTATCAGGTAATCATTTTTAAATCTAACACATTTTCCCATCTTCCTCCAAATAGCTCTATCTTTGACGTGAATGCACCAAATCCACTTGTCCAACGAATCATTTTAAAGAACATTTCATCAGCTGTGGATTGTGCTAGCTTATAAGACCCCAAAGACATGCGCAAAGGAGGTGATTAGCAATTACTGCAAGTACTTGAAATATTTGAAAATTGCAATTTGTAATACTTGGAACGCAATTGACTGCAAATCTGAGTGCGGATTCGGATTCAGCGTGAAATTTTGCGCGAGAAATGCCATTTTTGGATATTTCAGTAGTTTAGTCGGCTCGTAACGGGTCTCTAAGACTCGTTTTCCTATCTTAGACGGATTATCTGGGAAACAGGGCATCTACAGGAGCACTATTAGAAAGCCTTCAAAAAATCCCAAAAAGAATGTCTAGATTTGTTTTTTGCCATATGAAGAGACGTAGGGGTCGCCCGCAACGATCAGAATACTTTGGAAAGTAACGGTCATCTTGATGAGCATCTCCTCTCGTGGACACTCAAACTCACAGCTGAAGTAGCAAGTGGCTGACGCTCTGGTCAGGCCACCATGAAAAAACAACGTCAATGCAGAAGGTAGACGTAGGACACAAGAGTGAAGGCCCGCGTGGCAGGAGCAGGCTCGCGGGCCCAAAATCCCCCCCAAAAATCGCCAGCTACCAAAATCAACGCGACAAGAGACTCACTGAGTGGATTGAGGGTGCCGTAGACGCTGGGATAGGGCGCTGGCAGTCTGCTCGCGCCTGCCGAGCTCTGCTCGTTGTACACGCCTCGGCGACTGCTGCTGCTGCTGGGGCCCCTCGGGGGCCTCGGGCCCAGCCCCTCCTGCCGTTGCCCCGCCAGCGGCGGCCATCGAGGGCCAGTAGGGCTGACTATGCTCCTTGTGCAGGGCGGCAGGCTCGACCGGGGCGGCCTGATTTTGTCCGGAGGCGGGCACGGCTGGCCCATGGCCGCCGAGGCCCGCGAGGAGGACGTCGCCGCCGGGACCGCTTGCTATGGAAGGCTGTGGCTGCACTGGCGCCGCTGCGGCATCCGGCCCGCTGCCGCTGTTCGTCCTGAGCGCAACAACAGCATCGAGCTGCCCTGTACTATCGATCCTCGCTCTTTTTTTTGGACTCCCCGTTTGCTTCGACTCGTCTCAAGAGTTCTGTGCAAACGGCAGCGGCGATTCGGGACTTGACTTCGATTCAAAAGCACGTCGAGGTCTACCTTACCGACATTCGTGATAAGTTCATTCGAAATACAGCTATACAATATTTCGAAAATACAGCTCCAGACGCACCTGCGTATCGGTGAGATACGTCACTGTGGAAACTCTTCCAATGGTTTGGCTAAGTAATACTTCTGGCCTTGAGTCAAATCTCATAAAAGCTTGTAAAAGCTCTAACTTACCGATATCAGTCACAGATTGAATTAAAATAAAACAAAGAAATATTGCAAAAAGTAGAAACAATCTAACCTGCGTATTGGTAAAATGCACCATTGCCCTAAATTTTGAAGTGACCCGTGGAAAGCTCTTGGGGTAATCTCAACTATTGTTCAATTATAATATACTTGCGCTACAGTTGGGATTACAACAAGAACTTTACACGGATCACTCCAAAATTTTACACAGTGGTGTATTTTACTGATACGCACTTCGGATTGGAGCTACTTTTTTGACATATTGAATGTTTTATTTTAAATCAATTCATGATCAATGTCGGCAAGGTAGAGCTTCTTTTTCTCCTTAAGGGTCACCACGGATCACTCCGAAATTTGGCTCAGTGATGCATTTCGCCAATACGCATGGCCGTCTGGAGCTACATTTTCGAATTATTGTATAGCCTCATTTTTAATGAATTTATTCTGAATGTCGGTAAAGTAGAAATTTGACATGCCCTAAAGGAAAGAATGAAATAAATTTTAGTTGAAGGCTGGTAGATTGAAAATACTGGATATCTTCTTGTTAGCTCTGTGAGATTTGAGGATACAAAATGGAGGATCGAAAGTTGATCGGATTGACGGTGTCGTAGTCCCCATGAACTCGGACTGATGAGATTGGATACGAGATGCACGACATCACTAGTGATACTGAAGAAAATCTTCCGGAGAAGCTACAGAAACTTGAAAAAACTTTGGTAAATACCAAAGTTAGCTGAAGTTACATTGCCGAACAGGTATTATTTGTAAGGTTTTGTCACGTAAAGATATAGAAGAAGTTGGGAGGCGTGCCGTAAAGTTGAGATTCTGACAATAGAGTGTCAGGATTCAATCCTACCGTTTCGAAATTGGTAAGGAAGTCTTGAACATTCCAATGTTCTCAAAACATCCTACCCAAGCTCAGAACGTTTACATGCGTTGGGTACATAATTGAGACACAATCGAGCAAACGGAGAGCCTCATGATGTCACATGATTCGGGTCACAACTTACATAGTAGAAAATTATCAGAAAGTACAGTCGGCCATTGGGATATTATTACTCTGATAAACTTATTTCAAGTGGGCAGATTCGAAACTCCACTCTATCAATCCAATCGAATCTTGATCCAGTTCGCGTAGGCCCTATACCGTTGATCACGTGCGCTTCCGATTCGCATCATCGCTCATCATTCAACCGACGCTCTCGATCGGGATCTTGAATCCGCATCCGACCAGCAAGACGGCGCGGCGTATGGCTCTGCAAGACAAAATTCAGCCCTCCTCCAAATGAAATAACGAGTCTCCCTTGAAAAACATCATCTTTATTCGCACGGTGTCTAAAAATTCATCAGACGCAAACGAAACAGTCCACAAGCGGCTCGAAGCACGCGGAACAACAGACAGTGGCGCCCTCTCGTTTAACTGGCCCGCACGACGTAAACGGCGCAGCCGAGCGACAGGCAGCACGACACCGCGAGCGAGCACCTGGCCAACGTCGCGGAGCTCCTCGCTCGAGCCTTGGACGACTGAGAGGCCGCCAGGGCTGCCACCAGGAGGCAGCTCGTCGCGACGAGGGTAGCCCTCGCTCCGTTGCGCAGGCCGACGCCGCACTCGCAGCTCGACTCCTCCATTGCTTCCATCTCCTCTTCGACCTCTCCGGTTTGCTCGTCCAGCCGGATACCAAGCTCCTCCGAGGCAAACTCAAAACCGTGGCTCAGATGAGCCACCGTCGCGACGGTTAGTCGCGCGACGACCCGACGCAGCAGTTTGAACCAGTAGACCAGCAGAGCCAGGAAGAGTCTCAGGAGGTGACGCAGAGCCAGGGCCAAGTGGGCCAGCGTCTGATCCTCGTCGACGTCTTCGTAGTTGGTGACGGTGGGGCTGGTTGGAGTTGGTGGTTTCGGCGCTTCGAGTTGGGGCGGGGTAGGTGGCGCTGCTGGCGGCTCGAGCGACTCGTCGACGTTGTAGGTGGCGACGGCGAACAGGCCGAGCGCGCAGCCGGCAAGGAAGACCAGGTGCACCCCGCCGAGGCTCATCGAGTCCAGCTCGGGCTCCGATCGCGGGCTGCACGGACACGGGCGGAGGAGTATGCCGCTGGTGGAGCGGTCCGCTTGGACCGGCGTCGAGGTCGTCCTTCGACACGGTGTTCGAGGAGACATCGCGCTCGAGTGGTCGATCGATTGGACGTTTGGCTCGACGCGAGCGAGATGGGATACTACGCACGAGTGACATTGAGCCAAACGATTGGTCCGACGCGAGGGCTTCCGAGTGATTAATTTATGTCGAATAAGAAACGACACAGTATTTGGGACGGTTTGGGTACTAATGTAGCTGGATTTGAAGTTTTCAACTAGACGCGTGGAGGTAGGGTTTCACGCGCGAGTAGTCAAGCCGAGGATTTTGTCGGACGCGAGATGGACTGATGAGATTCCGTACCGTTAGAGCGGGGCTACTTCGGTCCATTTTGAAAAATGAGATTCAAATCGACGCGGAGAAGAAGATACAAACGTGGGGTATCCTAGCTTGTCTCGTTTTCTTCGTCAACTTCCCTAACAATAATTCAGTGCATTGGAGGAAAAGAAAACCGATCAAATTGCGAGCTTGAAAACTTTCCTCTGGTTCCACGACCAGTTTGCCTCGAATAATCCCTCCATAATTGTTATCAACTGGTGATAGTATCAGATACAAGATCCTGATTATCTGGGCCTGAACAAACAGCTAGGTAACCTGTATTAATACTGAATCTATCCCAATGTTCATCATCACATTTAGAAGATGATGAAAAGAGCTTTAAAATGAGAAGAGCGGCGTTAGATTTGGACGTTTTGTTCCCAAGTTTTGTCAATTCGGACGTGAAAGATACTCTTTCCTTCGATTTTTTAGCCCAAGGTAGTACTGTCGGTACTCGAATTGACGTTCAGAAAAATACAAAACTTCGCACACTCATGGATTTGGATGTCAAACGACTTCAGTTAAAATTTTGTGAGCCTTCAGAGCCTGAGAGAGAAGTTATGAACGATTTTGTGGAAGCCGATTAACACGGTCTGTTATGGGACACCTTGCACAATTCAATACGTGACGTTCAAATCTTCGTGAAATTGCATGCACACGAAAAAGAGTGCATAAAAATTGGTTAGAAACTGTCAAGTTAATGGTTCAGAGTCTATAAAAAAAGCTACAAGCAGTTATGTTGTTCTTTCCTGCAGTTTTGAGGTTAGATTGTCGTCTGCTGTATGCATTGTATAGTGAATGCACTATACCTACATCGGCGAGCGACCTGCGCTTGACTCGTCCAGTATCGACAATACTACCTTGAATGTTCACCTGTGATTGGTGTTTTCGATGCCTTTTATAAAATTAGAATTACTTGGCTTCTAGATATCGAATTGAGACGGACTTTGGCTCATTTTAAAGCTTCTCTTACTTCCTTTCAAGTATCGTAACTGGCATTGCAATGGAGCCATCTGGGCTCAAGTGCGGAGGCAGAAGAACGAAAGTGGACCAAACCCTATTTACGAGGCTACTTTGGCCACCCTATTTTTAGCCTCTGAGCGCAACCCGACGTGACCCGTCATGTCTTTCATGGCGCGAATTTGTTCTTCAACTACAAACTGAACATTTAAATCACTTTGGAAGTCTGCACGACTACATCCGGGGAAGCTACGCACCAAAGCTATTGAGTAGCCCCGGTCTACGGTACTCCGGACGGTTCGAGCTGCGCATTTGGCTGGATGCTCGGAGAGTGGAATAGCAAAAGTAGTAGAAGCGAAGGCACGATTGGACGCGAGAGGATTTGGAAAAGAACAGCGCACTCGGTAGGGTGGTTCCGTATACAACGAGTTGGAGCGCAAATCTGGCTGGATCGGTGGACGGTGAGAAGATACGTAAGTAGTAAGACTAAAGATTCGGTCAGGCGCGAGATGAACCGATCGGATTCCGTACACAAGGGCCAAGACTCCGTGTTCAGCTAGACCCGTGCAAAATATCATTAACGAGCGGTCGAGTCCATGATTTTGTCCGTCACAGAAGGAGTATAGTCATCATTATAGCCGGCCACGTGCGCAAGTAGTAGAGATGTCCGTTTGGCCAGACGCGAAAAATATGAGGAAACGGGCGAGTGGTACAACCGAAGCTTTGGTAAAATTCGAAAAAAAGCCACGGGCAAGATAATAGCCTTCGATGCACTGCCGTAAAGTCTATATACTTTTCGCATCCTTGCGACGATATCAAGCTCCGCTTCCGGCTACAGCCAGCGAGTATCTTCCTGCGTGGAAAAGTCAGATTCTGCAATCTTGTCTCGAAAGGCTACTAATGTCCCGGAATACGGTGATTCACAAAATCCCATCAATCTTCCTGTGCGATGAATTTCAAGTGCACGAGAGTTGGAAGGTACGAGTACAAATCTACAGTCCAAGAAGATGCCCAGAGCCCTACACACACGATTTTCGGATACTAAACAATGCGTAACACGCGCGAGGTGTTCTGCAAGTACCTGGACGGCAGCTGGCTCGGCGACTGGGCGATCACAAAGTGCGCCGGCAGCTTGTCCGCAACTCGACGCGCGTTGCCCTGGAGCAGCCTGTGTGCCGGCAGATTCGCCAGGTTGCCATTGCCGTTGGCGAAAGTGGTGTTCGTGTGACTCCAAGATCGG
>JAPYYZ010019257.1:0-10013 GCA_030522705.1 Eretmocerus eremicus
GCAGTCGAGCAGGTGCAGGGGCTTGGGGTCAGAGGCGCGCAGCACGCTCTCCTTTTTCCAACGCGCGCGACCAGAGCTTGCAGCGAGACCAGCAGAGCGCGTGCTGGGGCGAACTCGGGCCGCACCCCATCGCTGCAGCGCGCCTCTCGGAGGGGTGAAAATGCGCCGCGAGCACACGTGGCGAACCGATCATCTCGGATTCACAAAGCGCTATCGGCTCTGCTCGCGCGACCTCGCTCTGCGCGTACCGTTTGCCGAGCGGCGCACGCACGTATGGGCATATCTACATTGGCACGTACATCGGCAAAGAGACAAAGGGCCAAAGCCGCCGGGTAGGTATAAATGCTGTAGGGGAGAACAGCCCCGAGGCGCGACTCGCTTGCCATTATCATATGGAAATGTCGCGTGCCCACCTGCGCCCCTCGACTCTCGCTCTCTTTCCTTGCTCCTCTCTTCGATCAAACTTTCCGCGAGGATGGCTCGCGACGCGCCCAAGGTCCCAAAACTAATTTCAAAGTGAGACTGGGTGTCTAAACGCCATGGATGAAAGCACGAGCCACGAGATTGAGCTGCGCGTGTTTTCCGTTTGAAACTCCTGCGATCGTTGCGTGATTTGCACCTGGTTGACAATGTCACGGATTCTGACAAACTGCTACGCTTATCATCGGGTAGAATGTTTGCCAGTCACTCGTCTGAGTGGCGCGGAGATTAGCCGAGTGCAAAATATTGGACACTTTTGCGAAATCACCACTAGATTGGAGAGAGAAGTTGGCTGGGTAATCTCGAGGGCCTTCCGGCAGGGCAAATTTTTCTCAGCGCGGTAGCTCTGCACTACGACACGACACGAGCTTGGTGACGCGCTCGGTATCGCGCGAATAATTCAGAGCTCGGCGAGATTAATTAGCCGATACGGGAGCCACTCGCGCGGGGGTGAGGAAATTAATCGGCGCGAGCGGTACAACGGTGGTGCGGCGTCTACGTAGGAAATGAGCTCATCGCGCGGACGCGCGCTTATCGAGCCCTCGGCCCTGATTGCGTCGCTCACAAACACACTGAACCTTTTCAACGCGCGATTCTGGCGTCTCACTCAATGCTTTCACACCGCCAGATGATACACCAGTTAACCCCGGGCGTCGAAAGCTCTAAACGGAACTTGCGCAAACGTCGCATCATTGTTGGGCTGCGTCCAACTCTCAAGTTTGAGCTCTCGCCGGATCGATAACTGAGAACAAGTAGATGTGCCCTGAGCTATGCATCGCATACTTGTGTATGCACTCGGTGCACGCGGTGACCTTGTCCGATGTTTCGGAAGTCAGGAGTTGGCTGGCTCAAACTGGATCGAGGCCGCCCACGCCGGAACTGGCAAAATAGTCTCAACTTGCTCTGGACCCGGTCAGCTTTGAGAAAACGTTGTCGCTTTTGCACTACCCAAAAGCAAGACTCGAAAAATCAACCCCAAACTCCCAAAGAAATTGATAATGAAATCTCCTCTTGGGCAAACCAGGGCTATACTTTGCCTCACTAGTATTTTGTCGATATAAAAAGTTATATCCAAAGGGATATATAGTCTCATCCTAGAACACCCCACGAGACTCATTCCGAAGATGAAGTCAGGAGCTTCAAAATCAACCACCACGGAATACTCTACAATGAAAGACCATCTGAGATTATGATTAAAATCTGAGTGGATCAAAGTAGCCTAAACACGGTACGATTGAATGCCAAACTCCTAAGGTAAGTTTATTATCCGTTCAGCTCTTTCGGCAGAAGCAGCTTGACTAATTCAACAAACCATATCTTGAAGAACTCTCTAAAAATGAGGCAAGATATGCAAGCATTTCCATGATTGAGGCAACGAGCTTCAAAGCTCTGCGCTATAATAGGTGATGACATCAATTATTATGATTCTCACTGTATTTCTTCAAATGAATAACATACTTCAATATAAATAAGAGAAACGTATAGGAATGCAAGAGTTATTCTCGACTATTTTTTCTCTTAGAATTGGAAAAGGATTTTTTTACACGGCAAACATGAGTCGGAGGAAAACTTGCGCCTCGAGACAGATACTGAATACCAAAGTGTATGATTCAACAGATCTGTGTTTGAAGTTAAAATAGTCAGGATGCTGGCCTGAATTTACATTCATTTCTTCCTCTCACTCTCTTCCACTCTCAACGATGAAGCGTTGCGGTGGGCAATAAATTAGACAGCGGCACATCGTCATATGACACCCACAAAACGAGTAACGCTCGTCATGATTCGGTGAAATATAAACTGAGCATTTACACAGCGAATCCAATGTTGTATCCGCAGTGGTGTTGAGGGAGCAAAATAACCAATATCGAATGGCTCGTTGGGAGCAGCGAAACAACACCGACGTTCATCGAGCCTCTAATAGTTCTTTCGGCGAGCGCAATACATTAAAAGCTTGCTGATTGCTGCTCCAGGACTTGAATCACGTTAATGTACTTTGCCAAAATAAGTGTTCAATTACTTGGAATTAAATTGATTTACGCTCGGACTCGAGAGCTTTGGACCAACGCAAATAAATTCGTTTTTCATGTGACCTGGCATTTATTGGAGCCAGGATTAATTAATGTTTGTCACTTTGAGCTTAATGACCTCCGTTATTCTGGTTCCAAATTAAATTTTGTAGAGTGCAACACCACCGCCAAACTCCGCTTTGTTGACGAAGAGCGCAAAAGCAAATGGAAAACCTTCATTCGAGAAGATTGAGGGATATAATTAAATCCATCACTATTTGAAAAGGATCTCTATGATCGGTTCTTCAAAAATTATAAAAATCGAGAAAAAGATCGTTGGTATATGCCAAACAGGAATGTAAACATTTTATTAGTTTGTAAAGAGCAACGGGCCATTTGTTTGCTTGCTTGTGTAACATCGCAACTGACACTACATGATGCATTATAACGAGTCGGGCGTGTGGCCACGACAAGCTGTCTTGCTCTGAATGAGTAATCACGGCTGGCTTCGCGGACAACACGGTTTTTGCTGCATGTACTCATCACACACCTTCCGGGCTCACGAATTTATTACAATGCTCACAGGGCTCATGCAACGGGTTACTTACACGACATTTTGAACGGTATTTATGCCCTATCTTATCACGAATTGCGATTGTACAATTGATCGATAACTTTCTCGTATCCTAAGTGCGGCGCACTTCGCGTCAGCGGATCTACAGCCTTTTAGGTAGAGCTCCGTCAAATAATTGTTGTTCCTAGTTCACAGAGATCGAACAGGTCGTCCATTTTGGAGCACTATAAATGTCTACCACGCATCTTCGCACGTGGCTGGGTTCTAATACTGCACCATCCGCATTAGATCAAACGAGTATACTGCTATGACCGGTTGCGCGAGCCCAGAGATTGAGCGAGATTTGAAACGCGAGTTGTCGTGGAATTTCGACCCGTATGTTCATGGCTATGAGTATTGGTTGGATCGGGGATATTAATTTACGAATTGAAGGTCCGTCCGGGAACTCAATCCATCAAGTTCTAAATGGAATTATTTCATAGACTTGAAGAAACTGTGGTCAAAATTTCTCTCTGATGTCGCGACGAAAATGTTTGGACGCTGTCTTACCAAAAAAATGTGGTTTCTGATATGAATTTTTTATTTAAGAGAAAACATCACGTCGGAAAATGAGGCTTGTAAAAAGCGTCCACTGGTCCTGAATTACAAAATTCATGTGTTTGTCCCATGAAAATCGAGTAACCTGGATCACCCATTTCGGATAAAACGCAGCAAAAAAGGGTGATGAAATACTTTCTTCGCGGATACGCTATTATTGGTTCAGATGATTTAATTTTGATAAAACAAACCTATGGATTTCGAATTTTAGAATCCACAAACGCTTCATTTCAATTCTTCAGAGGTGCATAAGTATCGTTTTAAATATGAAATTGCTGTTTGAAAAAGATTCAAGCCATTAAACTTCTTCTTTCGTGAAAAAACGGTCAAAATTTCCCAGGATTCTGCGAGAGGAAAATTTCGATTGCATATTGAGGAGATCGGAGATTTTTGCGCTGAAAATGTGAGGTACGAATTTTCTTTTGGAGACTCCCATGATTGAAATCGGGGTTAGAAAAATCTACGAAAAGTGTCCTTCCAGGACACGATCGCTTAGGCATCCGCGCGCTGTGCGCGCGTGTGATGTCTAGCAAGTACTAAAAGGAGGATAGTATTGTTTTTTTTTCTTGATACTTGTGCGAAGGAAGAAGTTTACACATTTCAAGTGTTGAATAAGGCTATTTCTCTTATCACTGTGAGGTAAACTGCACTTTTCTTTGAACAGATCATTGATTTTCTTTTCTCCACAATTGATCGAAAAGATGCATTCCATACTTTTCCAAGTGTTCATCATAACTGAATAGAAACCATTCTCATGTGTATTTTCCAAAAGATTCCATTTTCTACGAGAACTTCGCATCATCGGAGCGAGACCAATATTACAAGAAAATAATCAAGCAGATGGAACATTTGCGAAGCAGGAATATACTAGACATCACTGAAGGCGTAAGGTGAATTCTAATGCCTCTTAGGCCGGAAGTGATGTGATATTTTCACCATGAGAGCCGCAAAATGAGAAGAAATGTCTGATTTTGGAGTTAGACTGGTGAAAAAGTAACATTTTAGCAGCAACGTTTTGGTGAGATGCGGTTTGAGTTGCAAGATTTTGCAGAATGTAGACTTTATCACAGACTCAATCGCAAGTATTTTTGCGTTTTGATTCTACCATGATTGAATCACCAATGAAGAATGTGGAGGGAGGCATCATCTCTCATCGACTAATGAATAGGCGATTTGATGAAGCATGTAACGTTAGATCATCAAGTGAATCTATGGAATCGTGTAACGATTGCACATATAAATAAGTGTGCTAACTTTTCCATCATGTTAGCACAGCACACGCTCGTGATTTAGTTGGGCTATTAGATAAAGGGAAGACGAGAAGTACGAATGCGTCGATATATAACAATTAGCGCTCGTTGTCACAAATCTTAGGAGACAGCTGAGCGCAAGTCTTAGCCCCTAATTGATCCCGAAGGTCGCGAGGATGAGGCGTACTCGTATATATCAGTTTCACAGAGTGTCAAGGGCAGAACCCTTGGTCGCAGGATGTAGGCCGAAACGTCGATTAAGTAGCGAGCGAGAGAGCGAGGAGTCCTTATAGTCGCGCGAGGGTCGTGCCGGGGCGCAATGCCAGCCCCGCGCGGTAATAGGCTCGCGAAACAAACTTCGAGGCTTTGATTATCAGAGAACGAGTGCGCACGTGTGTACGTGTCGTGTACGGGATGCCGCACGAGGGGCAAATACGGCAGACCCTTTCGAGATCCACGGCAGCTGCGGCCCCTCTATACGCGATTTCGCCGGGGGTGAAAACTGCCCGAGTCGAGGCCTAGAGCCAACGACCAGCGCTGAATACACGTGTAGGCGTCTATAGGCTTTTTGATCACTCGCGTGTTCGTAAGCCCGCTATTATTTTTTTAAGGAGTTGTAGGTTGGGATGATACCCGAGTCAATACTCTGATTGATAAAATTGGTCTTCGAGTATGCAATTGTCCGTGCGGTGTTGTCTGAGACAGCTTCCCACTTCCCGAAGCCTATTTTCAAATTCGTATCATTGCTGGGTCAAGATGTTGGATAGATGCATCTTTAGAGAGATGATAGTGTATCTTTAGAGAATTTCCCTGAAAACGAGCTTGCTTTGAAATATACGTGAAGCTGTATTCGACTTTTCATAAGTCACTAAATATCATCATGCGACAAATTCAACAGTATCTGAGGTAAGTCTAAACAACCTGCCTAGTATGCCCAAAATGCCTATACATGCCGATTTCAAAAATGCGCAGCTCCGGTCTTCCCTCAGATTTTTTCATGTTTGTTATAATAGAAATAGAGAAACCAAATGAATTGGACACATCCAGGACGATTTATGCGTTTGCTAGCTCAATATCATGCATTCACAGCAGCTCTCGCTTGTGAAAAAACGCACTTTTGGGCTATGAAACTCGCTTCAAAACTTCTTCTCTCAACCATGCAATCGTCTGAATTCCTAACTCATTCGATTTTCCTATAAATTACTTTGAAAAATTGTTGCCGAGCAAAACAAAGGCTGCAAGGCTATCTTGACAAAAGTACCTCTGCGAGCGAGGAGCTTACACTATTTTTCCATCTAAGAGCGCAAAAAGCACGAGTTTTTTGATCCGGAGCGGGCGGAAAGTTGATCACTTCTACGCTCGAAGCAGAAAGAGAATACGCAAGAGATAATTTGAAAAGGTTGGTCAAACTACAACGAAGAGATTCTAGAAACCTTACAGAAACTTTCCCAGATATCCTGTTTATTAATCAATTAAAATCCATCATCTGGTAGTTGGGATACGATCTTTGAAATTCACACCATCATATCTTCTAAATTGAGATCCAGTTGCTGCTCGAATGCAAACGAAATTCTAAGTGTCGCAATGAAATCGTTGCGAATGAAGTTCGATGTAACTTCCCAAGGACGGAGCAGTTCTGAGAATACAATGAATGACTGTGAGCCTGTGATTCAGGAAATCGCTCACCTAGGCATTGTCGCCATACGATAATTAGTTTATATTTAATTACCCAGCCTAGCAAGATGATAGCCTGACCGGGCCTATCGATCGTCGGACATGCAATCACGCCCGCGAGCAACTCCAAGCAATTCACACCACTCACGAGAGCAGAGAGGTCTTGATTTTGGTTGATATGCGACCCGACTTGCGTCGGGTACTGAAAAAATTGGTCTATAGACTCATCGAGTGTTCCCCTCCACGGAAATCTTTAGTAAAAGGCGAAAGATTTATTCGTGTTTTGAAGGGAAACCAGAGTAACGAAATAGGGCCTCAAGGGACTTCTTGTATGTCGAGCTCAACAACTTACATGTGAGGGGGGAAACTGAGTATCCATCTGGCGATGAACTGCAGAACTAATATTTGCACGGCGCGCAATTCAAATGTGCGAATCGAGTATGCTCTCTCGGAGGATTGGCGGATCTTTACACCAGCAACATTATTCTTGCAAATGAGTGCATGAAGCATTCTGAACTCACTTTTTATTTGCTCGTCAAAATTCACTCCAGTTGTTGCATTTATTTCTGATTCCATTAATAAATTCGAACTTTAAAACCCTTATGCCGGTAATTGCAAATACCATTGGCCTTCATCAATGACAAAGATTGGAGGACACTCTTTTCAATAATGTGATGTAATCGAAGGTCCTTCTTGTGAAATTATTTGACCGTCATGAGAGGTGAAGATTAAAGCCATTGCATTGCACTCCTCTCTCCGGCAACAAGTCCAAGAAGTTTCGTTTCGAATTGTTTTTTTCGTGATTCGAGCACCCTCCAATAATTATCGAGTAAAAATATTTTCTAAATTGAATTGAATGTGCCATTTTTACTAATAATTGTATACACGAAAAATTTTGATAAGAAAATTCCAAGTAGGGTGACTTTGGATGAATAAACAATCACGTGTCATTTGTAGGTTAAGTCGAGATTGATTCTAAAGGCTGTTTTGAGCTGATTCGTATATTGGAAACAAATTTGGAACTTCTCAAGATGAAGAAAAAAAGTAATGTGAATAATGTCATTGGGAAAGAGAGCTTTGGAAATAACCCCGGGCTTGACAAAGTAGAGTTGGTATGAAATAGGGATCATTGAGAGAGAACACCTCAGGACGAATGGATTGGGAAAAGTGTCCCTCTACCATTGACAAATTTTCGTCATCATCTAAGGAAGCAATCGAGCGCAAACCTCGAGGATCGCGAATATGTCTTTTCACAGTACCCCCCACCAATTGATTTATCGAGTATCGTCACCCATTTTCAATGGCCGGAGCTATCCATGACTCAGAGCGTAAAAGTCGTCGTTTCGATTTGCACATATTTTACTTGCTTTGGGCAGTGCACGCGATACGAGGCTGACGACCACACGAGCTCGGCAGCTGCGTCTGACTTCTGACTCGGCTTTAGCTTGGCACATGTTTCTCTCGTTTGGACTCAGGGTGGCACTCACTCATTCGCAGGCGTGCGGCACGGCTCATTGTTGCCGCGGCGCGAGCGTTTAATAGCCCACGCCGGGCAAAATTCAATTTCGCGAGCGAGCTGCGACGATAAGTATTATATACTCTGGCGTATGCCCGGGTATGGGCAGTACATAGCAACGCACGCGGCAGGTACGAGGAAGGCTTTGAACTGACGCTTATGTCTATAATATACTGTATTCTGCGCTAAAAAGGCCCCGAGCGTTTCGCTCCGGCCGATAATACGCACGGACGCATTTTTAATTTTGCCAACGAGCCGTGCGTTATTAGCTTCCTCGGTCGATGGGCGCTTCTCGCTCCCCAACCCTTGCTCGCAGCTCAGACTTTACTTCCGCGTGGCTATACGGTGGCCGGCTCCGCTCGTACCCCGTTCTTTTCGCTTTGCTCCACCAATAACCCTCCTTGCTGCATCGTCAATATCGAAATTTATATCTACCACAGGCCGTTTGTAAAACTCGATTTTTCTCGCGCTTTTGAAAACTCAAAAAAATTTGAGAGGCAGTGCAACGGCCTAAATTGTAAATTCGACTGTATATTGTATAACGATATTGATATTGTAAAAATATAAATTGAGGGGCTGCGTGGACGAAGAGCCTAACAATAAAATGGACATTTCGAGAAAATTGATAAAAACTGAATAAAAATCGTTTGTGACATAATTGAGTGAATCCAAATGACTTATTTTGGAGAAGTTACCATTCTCGAAGTAAATAAACACGAATGAGCCACTCCAATCATGACATAAAAAATAGGGCCAATTGAAAAAATGCATTTAGGCTCTTATTACAAATTTTAGGTTGTTTTCCGGCGCATTTCTTTCACAAAAAATTCAACAAAATCTACTAATCAAATCCGTTGCTTTCAAAACTTCACCAGCATGACCATGGGCACATCCCCAAAGATATCCCACCCTGGGAAGTTCGTTTCATGCATACTCTATAGTGCCACACGTACAAGAAGCGTGTGTTGAGTCTGTGAAAAAGTGGAAAATTTATTTTCACTATGTGAGTGCAAAGATACTTACAATCAGTTTCAAAAAGAATAACATGTTTGAACACCCAGATTGGATATAAATAATTTCCTGTGAATTTGAGCAATTTTTGAAAAAAATTTCGGCATCAATTAGGCCTTTTTTGGGTATCACCTCCTACTTAGGCCCTTTTTTTCAATAACGGACAAAAACTAGAGCCCTTTTTATACGATTTCTAGAAGCGATTGAGGCCCTTTCTAAGATCGATCTCTGCAATTAGGATTTTTTTACAAATCGGCAGCAGTATGGATCTCTTTGACATGGTAATTGGGCCCTTTTATCAACGAATTTTCAATGTAATTAGGCTCTTTTTGCCATTCAAAGAACTTAGGCCCTTCTTTGTTTCTCATGGTTGCTAAGGTTTTTTGAAAAAAAAATTATCATGGGGTGATAGATCATGGGTCAGCGGGCTCAAAAAGCGAGGGGACGGGTGAAGGACCTAAGCGCACTCAGGTCCTTCTTCTACGCAGCCCCTTAATTTCAAATTGAATAACTCGGAAAATATAATTTATAGTTCAATAATCAACATAATTCAATAATATAACCCATATTTTATTGCTCGACACAGAGTACTTTTTTCAAAAAAGTATTCCGCTCATTTCAAGAATTAAAGGACATAAAGATCAAAATCAATGCTCTAGCTATCATCCTCATATGACAAGTTGAGTTTTTTCACTAAATTCGGTCGCGCGTTTCGCTTCAAGTTCTCTCGATTACCTCACCAGCTCTCGATGTTCATGTTTAAAGATTCAAAAAATTCAAAAGGCTTACAAGAGTAACATGAACATCACTCGAATTCTTCGTCGAGACGAGTTTTCATTAAAATGAAACAGCATTATCCGCGTGACATGGGAAAGTGTGCTGTCAACGTAACCGGCGTGGAATAT
>JAPYYZ010019260.1:0-10631 GCA_030522705.1 Eretmocerus eremicus
TGGCGTAATTTATGGATGGCTCCTAACCGAAATACATAGGTGGCTGAAATGGGTATGTGTAGTAGGTTTATAGGGCGATTGTGATCAATAGGGAGATCGGAATCTGTAAGGAGAGTTGGGCCTATTGTGAGGAGACGACGAAGCCGGATATGGTGAGTTTGGACGAGGTTCCGGGGAACAGGAGCATCCATTTGGGTGAGGATGTCCTGAGCTTTGGGACGAGTAGCTCAAGTTAGGGTTAGCGATATCTCGTCCGTCGAAATCGTACCTCACGGGGGATGGAACAGCTACGTCATTCTTGTCGTAATGGTTAGATGTCTTGTTTCGGTCATAAATTCTTGGATCAATCCGATCCATGAAGGTTACCTGTTTCGGTCTACTGTTTTCAGAAGTCTGGGGTTTCTGTTCATGAGTCTTTTCTGAGCTAGTGGAGTGTACTTCTGCTCGGCTGATATCGAGACTCGCGACAAAGCTCTCGGTCTTTTCGGCGGCTTCGAGTGCTTTGGCCATATTTTTGGGTGAGAGGAAAACGACGCCACTTCTCATACTGTCAGGAAGGCTTCGGAAGAATGCATCCAATCCGAGTACTTCTAGATGTTATTTGTTATCAACTCTTCTTGCTACTCCTGTCATGGAGTCTTCGACAGTAGCGTTAGCGCCTCTGATCAAGCCTTTGATTTTGTTACGAAATTTCTGAGCTGTCTCATCCTTTTTCATTGAATCCGACATTATTTTATTTACGTAATAGTCATATGGTTCCCTGGGTGGATAATTCAATCCCAAAATTCCCTCTCATTAATCGAGTCCCTGTATGTCCTCATCTCCTAATCACCTACTGGCATCGCCTTTGATTTCAATGAGGATCCACGTAGAAAATCTCTACGTTTGTTTCGAGGGATCGTGTCTCGAAAATTCTCAATGTCTTGTATGAAGTCTTCCAACGCTGCTCTTCCGTCAAATTTGTGGATACTATTAAGTGCTTCGCGCACAGCGTTGCACTGTGTAGTGTCCGAAAGAGTGTCATGGATGAGTTTCATCCGCTCCGCGTTTTCTAGTTCTTCCTGTCGGGAATATGTGAGGAGGGCTGTTTCTCGGTAAGTGGGGTCTGATTTGGCATCGATATCCTCGATTGTTACGTCCAATCCGACCAAGAACGACATATTGAATGCTCGGATTGGATGTTGAATTCTCGGATCCTATACCCTTTGATAGACTTGATTATGAGGGATTTGAACGTCTCGTGGAATGCAAGGTCTGATCAGATGATCATGTGTTATTTCACGAACTCGAGAGCGAGATAATGGTGAAGCGCAATTTGCTCGATCCCCACAAGAGATGCCAAAATGTTAGGTCCGAACCAGAGGGGTTAGTATGAACAAATATATTTGAGTTCGGAGAACAGTCTAGCGAGCGGACTTCTCACTTGTGCTGACCTTTTTCTTCGGAATTATCTTTCTCAGAATCAATCTTCATCGGAGTTGATGGATTTCAATAAATCACGTATCATGAATAGTTCGAGAAAATGATAGATAATCTTGGAATGATCAAATATGCATCCATTCACAGAGAACTAATGAGTCCAGAATTCAACCAATAGAGATAGACCAATCCATTCAGGAAATGATATAATGATTTGTCAATCTGGAACTAGTATATTTTCGTAACGCGATTTTGATAAGAACGCACGTAGGATAAAATTTCGCGTTTGAATCTGCTAGTCATCAAGTCTCAAACAAATCATTCGAATCTACAATTTTGTGATCACAAGAATAGAATTTGATCTTGGCTCACAATTTTGGTGTTCTTAAGCTACTCGAAGTTCTGTTGAACAACAGGTCCTCCGAAGCGCAGATTGTGAAGGGCAGGTCCGTCTGATCCTGGAGCTAATATACTCTGGCTCGCGCAGCTGGGTCGGGTTACGCCGGTCTCCTCTTCTGGCGGGATGCAGTTGAAGCTCGTGGTCGCTATCTCTCAGGACCTGTCTTTCTTGTACTTTTCTGGGGTACGTGGGTGAGCCGATTGGATAGACTCTAAACCACTCGAGAGAATTGGAGTAAAGACTAACAGAGACTGATCGATGAGCTGATGTTGACGCTCTCATTAGGAGGCCCGAAATATTGATCCACTTAGGTGTGTAACCCACGTAACTCACGGTTACGAAGCATGGAAGTATGTAACTCGCGGTTACAATGGATAAGGCGATGTAACTCATGTAACCCAGCAGCTTACATGCTGGGGTTCAATGCTGAGTCGCGGTTCTCTGAACTTGTTCAACCTGCTCCACATTTCCTGCAAGCGCAGCAAGCGCAGAGAAGAAAAAATCAGTCCGCGATCCCAGGCGCGCGCCGAAAAGGTGGGACGTCACAGAATGACCATCCATGTCCTACGGGAGCCTTGCAAGGGCAAACTACATGAATTTTTCAACGGTATATCCAGAATTGAGGGAATTCACAGTCATAATGAGCTCCTACTAGAGCTCTCCAATGGGGCGACGTTTCTAAAGCATTTCGATAAGGTGAAACGTGCCATCCGCTGAGTAGCATGCGTCAGTGTCGACCGTTACAGGTACCTGAAATAGCATCCTGTCAGAGGATAGTGCTGGATCTTTCATGCCTGTTTTCCCATAATATTGACATTCCAGTGGGTGGATAGAACGAAACTCATGAATCAACGCCCATTTTCAAGGTCCCTGGGATTCATTTTGAATATTTGGGTGTGGCTAGGATAATAAAATTGAAATGGGAGATAAAGGTTAGCCTAGATCATAGCAAGCTATGAGAGAAAGACGATTGGAGAGAGAGGCAATGAGGATTAATGCGCGGAAAATGCGCTCGAAAATTCACAGACTGCGATCAGCTGATCCCACGGTCGAAATTGGAAACAATAATGCAGAACTTGGACCTCTCGCGCTATAACCTGACAGATTTTTTCTCATTACCATCCGTTTTCGGAGTTCCCCCCTCGATTCCCCGCAATCTAAAGAAAAGAGGTGCGCCCCTCGAAATAGTTGCATGCATCCTTTGGACTGATTGAACTCGGGGATATGTTCCGTGACTGGGGCGGGGAACTGCATTCTTGGTTCTCCTCTCGGAAAGAGCGCTCTTACGATGCTGAGCAGCGACTCTGCATCGGTCGGCGCTGAGCTACCTCCTCGCGATCGGAGCTTGCTCATTACAATGCGGTACGGCATCCCCCACGGATCCTCGTTCACGGAATTGCAGAGTTCCTGCCAGCATCTCCACTCCTTGCGCGTATGGCTCCTTGGAGTCATACGCGCAAGCAAGCGGAGATGTATGCCTCCGCCTCGCTGGCTTGTATGCATCCTCATTGGTCTGTGCTGAAGGACGTCGTTTTTTCCGAGATCGCTGCGCACGTCTCCCCTTCGAGTTGGACGCTGCTCGAAGCCGGCCAATTCCGGCTTTCTACCAGTATTTTCCCCTGCGCCCCCGAGGCGGTGCTTTCCTGCGAGGCTTGGACGCGTCGCAAACTGAGACAATCAGGCCTGTCACGGCGGTGACTGCCTCATCAGGGCTCGACCCACCTGTCAAGATGTCGGGCGACAGGTGGATTGCCTCGCGGAACTTCTTCTCGGCGAGCTTCTTGACGTACCAACCGACTGCTGGTGGTAGGCGAAAACTCTTGTGACTTCCGTCAGCTCGAAAAAGATATGACGGTGGTCAATGAGCGTCTCTGTATCGAGGATTCTCCATCCGGAGACGCGCCTCATCAGCACCGGGCTGACAAAGGTCAGGTCTAGGACGGGCGAAGAGCCTTCTTGGTGGGGGGTTTCTTGACCCGCTTCTCTGACCAAGACTAGGCCCAGGGCGGCCATGAGATCGCTCAAGGCCGTCCCTCTTGCGTCTCGCGGTCCGCCGCTCCAGGAAGATGACTTTGAATTGAAATCCCCAGCCCCCACCACTGGTTCTAGGCTACGCCTCACGCTCTCCTCCAAGACGTCGAGCTCCCGGACGAACTTCTTCATAGGGTCGCTTGGGGAGTAATAGCAACTGTATACCGCGATGTTACGGACAACCTCCTTTGCATAGCTGAGGCCGGGCTCTGGTTCGGCAGTCTCCGATATCCCTCGGTCCAGGATCTGTATGACTGCGGTTCCATCCGTGTCTCACGTAGCCCCATCAAAGTTGGACTTGATGCTCGGCTCCGAGATCAGCAATCTCCCGGCCCCCTTTCTCCTAGCTTCCCCTTTTAGAGATCGTATGCTGATGCGCTCCTCCTCAGGTTAACTTAAGGGGGATTAGCCATTGCCTCTCCTGTTGTTCCCACGCGCCGTCTCCTCCATCCCTGTGGCACGTTGGTATGCCGTGCAGCTGGCAACCCCAGAGATGTGATCGCTGTCGGTGCCAAGTTTCTGGCACTGCGCGCACCTTGGAGGTCTAAGACACGTCGCGGCTAAGTGTCCTTCTTCCCGACACTTGAAGCAGGGACTGGTCACCTTCGCTTTTTCGCAATCAACCGCAATGTGACCGTATCCCAGACAGTTGTAGCATCTGACGATCATTCTCCTCTCTCGGACCCTAGTGTTGACCCACCCGATTCGGATCTTACCTTCCTTGAGTATGACCTGCGCAGCTGCTGTCGGACTGCGAGCTGTGTGCCCTTGAACGCAGGGCTCAGTGTTTCGACAGCCACCTCCCCTTCCGGGGCGATGTCTTTGAGGGCCGCCTTGAATGCTGCAGCGACCTCTTCCTTGGTTGTGTCCACGTCAATGTCACGCACATTGAGGGTGAAGATCTGTTGAAAAGCTCGCACGGTGACCTCGTGTACTAATGGAGCCGCGATAGCAGCTCTGATTTCCTTTGGCTCCGCTGCCTTCTGAAGCTCGATCAATACTTCCCCTGTCTTGGTCTGTCGTATCTTGCTGATATTCCCGCCTACTTCGTCTTTGTTGACTCTCTCTTTGAATCGCCTCACCGAGTCCGCGAACGTCATAGGTTTACCCTCCTGTTTGACAAGGACTCCGTTTAGTCGTACCCTGTCCCTGGGCCTCGCTTTAGGGGGGGCTTCTTCTGTATTCTTGACCCTGCCTCTCTTCCGCTCTGTTTCCCACCTTCGCTCCACGTCCTTCGTCTGGCTGGCTCCGCTCATGGTAGAGCGGGGTGTGGGCGGAGGGTCCTGAGAGACTGGATCTCCATTTGCTTCAGGTCCAGCTATCCTCATCCCAGGGGCTTTTCTCCTCTTCTTCTCTTGACCTGATGTACCTGGCGGTGGAATTATCTTCCGCTTGCCTGCAACAGAGCCTTTTGGGCTGCCTGGAGCGGTGCATTGTTGAGGATGTTTTTGCATCGACTCTACCGAGCTCTTGAGCATCGGCCCAACTCCTATTTCTGGTCCCGAACAGACTCTCGCAGGCTCTGCAGACGCCCGAGCTCTAGGATCGCGTCCGCAAGGCTCTTATTGATGGCTCTGTGGACGTCGTGAGCCGGGGCAGCGACTCTATTTGCATCCTCTAGGTAGTTGCTGGCCTACCAAGGATGGCTGCTTCCTTTGCATCTATCGCGTTGATCCGTTCCCACTCTTCGAGTCATCGGCAAAGGCGCGTGCACAAACTACACCGGCCAGCGTCCATGATGAGAGTGCATGCGGGGAATTGGAATGGAGAGCTCAATGACCACGAGATTAGTGGCGGTGATAACACCTTACGTGTGCAACGGATGTATGGACGAACTCCACCATCGAACCATCCCGCTCTTGGGCAACAACCAACACCAACAGTCAACGTGGGATCGACGCCGGCTTCAACGCCAGGCATGTTGCCAACTGCTGTGGACTCTGGGAAGGACAAGTGGATCTTGATTGCGCAGAGCACCCTGGACCTCTTTTTCCGAAGTGTGACATGCTTGAGAACCAGCTTCACGAGATGAGATCCCTTGTGAGCCGACGTGACGTTGCCACTACGGCTCCGGTTCCCACATCAGCAGTGAGTGAGCCGAACGATCAGATGTCAGCACGCATGTCGTCTCTCGAGGAGCTCTTGGAGAGGCAGAAGTCCAAGCTAGAGGAGTTTTGCCAAGATCATCAGCTGTTTCTGAAGCAAAGTCCAGAAGCAAGGGATAATATCTCTGATCTTGACACAGTTTTGAAGAGTGGCCAGGGAGCTCTGCGTGATCCGAGATCTGTCCATATTTGTTCTTGTGATGCCTCGCATCCACGTCAATCCCCAAATTCGGATACTTTACCACAAAAGCTCGCGCCTGGCTATTCGCGCGCTGGAGGGCGGGACGGGAGCATCAGCAATGATAGTCCTGAGCGCTGTAAACGGATCATGAATGGGGCCTTGAAAAAGTATCAAGCTGCCTCTCCGGAGAGTATTGGTCATGCAGTACTCGGGACCATTCTCCCTTCGCTGGTGGGGGGGGGGGAGGCATTGCTGATGTTTGTCTCGTCGCACAAGATCTCTCCTACCATCTATTTGGGGTGGCTGAGGCTTGGCTGGATGAATTCGTTGACGACAGTCTCGTTTGGATCCCGGGGTTTTCATTGCTGCGACAAGATCGCAACAGGGGAAGTGATGGGATTGCTCTGTATGTGCGCAATAATTTCAAGGTAATGAGGTTAGCCTTATCGGATACTTCTGGCCCAGGGAAACCTGGTGTGCCTGAATTTCTCTTTTGTAGCGTGCAGCAGGGCAACTCTCCACCAATATTGACAGGAGTAATTGATAGACCCCTCAAGGTTGCCATGTAGAGGCATAATAGGCTATTCGGCTCGTTACGCTTGCTGTGTGGTGGCTTTAGTCATAAAATTGTAACGGGAGACCTGAACGCAGTCTCAGTAGATGCGTATCATTCTGGCACGCAAACATTGACTGCACTGACGAAAGAACTGTTCTCACAGATTGTGCAGCATGGCACGACTTATCAACATGACCCTAATGTATCTTACACATGGATTGATCACATTCACGTAGATGGAAATGACACCATAACCGACTCACAAAACGGGATTCTGCCCGGTTTCGGCGAGAATGCAATGATTGATGTCGCCATTGACGTCATGATTCCTGCTCCGCCGAAAGATTTCTTCACTTATAGGGATTATCGCGGTATCAAGCAATTGAACAATCATCTGCCACGCTGCGACTGGACAGCCCTCCACAATACTGAAACCAGCCTAGGAGAAGCTGTTAATCGTCTCAATGAAAATTTGAAGACTGTCTCAGATGAATTAGCGCCTGAAAAAGCTGTTCAACCCCGTAAAGAAGATGCTCCTTGGATTGGTCCCGAGTTGAAAGTGCTCATAAAGGAGCGAGACGCGACACGCATGCGATGGGAGCAGAATCAGCGCAATCATCGAGGGTGTCCTGAGCTGCAGAATGAGTACTACCGACTCGGTGAAGAGGTCGACGTGAGCGAGGAGCAGGAGCGTCATTCATTCCTTCAGAATGACCTTTCAGAGGCTCTTGATGAACAGAAGAATATTTGGATAGGAATGCGCAACCTTGGCTTCTCACCAAAGAGCAGAGAGAAGGGATTATACGGTCTCACACCGGATGAGCTGAACGCTCACTTTGCGGTGGTCTCCGTCTCGCCACACGAGAACATCGAGAAGGCAATGGGCGGGATCAATGAGGCCTCAGAGGAGAGTTTCATGGTCATGCCGACGAATTTCAATGAAGTTGTCCTAGCCATCAAGCATTCCTCCTTTCAGGCCCGTGGGGTAGACGGGGTCCCTCGAATTTCGATCGCGAAGGCACTTCCGGCCATAGATGATCTTATTGTACATATTTTCAACTTTTCCTTCGCCCACAGCATCTTTCCTGGGGCTTGGAAGCAAGCACAGCTGACCGTTTTAAAGGTGACCGCAGCTCTATCAGCGGTCTCGGGCTTCCGGCTTATTGCGCGGCTGTGTTACCTTCCCAAGATTCTGGAAAAGATAGCTCACGACCGAATCATAGATTATTCCGAAGGTACAAATTTACTTGATGCCTTCTAGACTTGTCTCAAGGAACACCATAGTACCCAGACAGCTCTGCTGAATTCATCAAATGACATCGGAGTGGTCATCGACAGGAAGAAAATCACCCTGCTACTCTTGTTCGACTTCAGCAAAGCGTTTGACACAATTTCACCAACCGAGTTTTTCGAGTAAACTACAAGATCTGGGCTTTTCGAGGTCGGCTCTCCTGTGGATGAAATCGTAGTTACAAGGCCGCACCCGAAGAGTAATTTCAAAAAATTGTCGTTCTGATTGGCTCACAACCAATTTGGGTGTTCCGCAGGGATCCGTCCTCAGCCTCTTACTCTTTAGCCTGTGCGTCACCGATTTGCCCAAGTTGCTGGACGGAAAGTCGGTAAACCATTTCTTCCACGCAGATGACCTCCAAATATCAAATATCGAATATATCTCCAAGTTGAGAAGAAGAAGATCAGAGAGGGGATTACTCGGCTGGGAGAGATAGGTCGACTTGTTGCTGAGTGGGCTGAGAGCTCCGGCTTGCGTCTCAACGCTGGCAAGATCGAAGCAATCTCCCTCACTTCCGGAAGGAACGAGAGGGATTTGCAGAGGATGGGCTTGCCAGGGGTTGAGATCCAGGGAGGGGTACTCGTACCATTCAGTGATACGGTCGTGAGTCTCGGTGTGACACTTGACTGTGAACTTACGTGGAAACCGCACATTGAGCGAGTAACGGGAAAAGTCAACGAAGCCCTCTACAGTTTGCGGTTCATTCGGGCATACGCTACCGAGACTCCGAATTCGACTGGTTGAGACCTCAGTCCAACCCCAGTTGGACTACTGCGCGGTCGCTTACCTTGACGCCACTGACAAACTGAGGACGCGGGTACAGCGACTGAGCAATACATGTGTGAGATACATCTTCGGTGTTAGGAGAGACGAGCACATCGCCCCGTTCCGGGAGCGCTTGGGGCGGCTACGTACTGATTCGCGGAGAATGTACTCTGCAGCTCTTCTGGAGTATAGGATAATGCACCTGAAGGAGCCTGGATACTTATCTGCGATGTTCCCCAGGCACTGACCCGAGCGCCCTCAGCGGGGCGATGCAGAAGATCAGGAACTCAGAATTCCAAGAATGTGGCTTGACTATGGTCAAAGATCGTTTCTAAAGCCAATGCGCTCGTTTCTGGAATTTTCTACCTCTTGGATCCTGGCAGTTACCGAGCCTCTCGCATTCCAAAGGGGCAGTGGAAGAATTTTTGTTGACACTCCCCCCATAGAGGATTGATGTGGGTGCAGGGCAATTTTCTCAACATTAAGGCTTCGTATACGCGTTGGTGCAATTATTGATAACTATCGGCCTCGAGGCCGATATTCTTCCTCTGTGATATTTCATTATGTGTTCCTTTCCACTCTCTGAGCCCTCGCGTACTTCTCCTACCTTTGTCAATCGTATTGGAGGATGTCCATGCCAAATTTAAATATTCACTGCCCGACATTTTTTTTCGCCTCGCAAAGTTTCTTAATCGGTTGGATATATTGAAACATGATTTTAGCAATTTTTATTGGGCCGAAAAAAATTTTTTTGCCTCGGCTAGGCGTAAATCATTGATTTTACTGAAAAACCCAAAAATCAAACTTTGCGTTAGTATTTTGCTTATAACTTTTCTCTCCTTCTCAACCGATTTCAATTTTCCGAGAAGCACTCGAAAGATAATCAGGAAACCTACCATTTACGTGGTTTCAAAAAGCTCCTCGAGCCCCCCACATGGTCTCAGAGTCCAAAATACACGAAAATAATGTTTTGCAAAATAATTTTTTTGACCACCCTTCAAAAAATTAGAAAAAAATTTTTCTTTAATTCGTCAGGTAGTAATCTAACCACAAAAAAATGTTCAGCCATTTCCTGGGGGTTTGGAGCTCGTGGCATGCGTTTTAGTACGATTTAAAAGTCAAAAAATGGCTAAATCGCGTTTTCCCCCCTTGAATCTCCCTGAGAGGAACATGAAACCTACTTCAATGTGTTTGTTGAGTCATTTTACATCGAAAACATGTTCTTTCAAAATTTTTCCGAGCTGAAAAAAGCGTAAAGTACGCGATGAGATTTTTCAAAAGTACTTTTCAATTCGGAAAATGAGTTCTACTGCGCATGCGCGTGCTTATAGAGCTTCAAAAATGATTTGATCTGATAGCCGAAACTGTTACCTTCAAAATGAGCCAATTTGAAGTTGATTTGATGCAGTAAAACCGGAGATACGGCCGTTTCAAAATCTAAGAAAATCCAAGGTGCCAAAACCGTGAGCCCTGGGCGGGCTCGACGACCCTTCCAAGCTTCAAACGCGTGTATCTCCGGTTCTACTCGACCAATTCGAATCCCCAAAGGAGCATTTTGAAGATAATTGCACCAGCTATCGATTGTGACCAGTTTCAATACTAAAAACTTACGCGCATGCGCAGAAAAACTCATTTATAACGAATTTTGACTATTGACAGCTGTCATTTCATCTGTAAGACGTGACCATCTTGCGCATGCGCGTGAGTTTTCAGCATCAAAACTGGTCACAATCGATAGCTGGTGCAATTAGCTTCAAAATGCCCCTTTGGCGGGTTCGAATTGGTTGAGTAGAACCGAAGATACACGCGTTTGAAGCTTGGAAGGGTCGTCGAGCCCGCCCAGGGCTCACGGTTTTGGCACCTTGGATTTTCTTAAATTTTGA
>JAPYYZ010019289.1:0-11334 GCA_030522705.1 Eretmocerus eremicus
GTAAAAGTCCCTGACACAAGATCACTCGTCGCGCTCGCGGTTCAACACAAAGCCGAGAAAAGTGCTCGCGGGAGCAAATCTGCATCTTTGTAAAGATTGAGGCTCCTGCTGATGATGAGAGCTCTTGTTGGTGATGAGAGTGATCATATAAAGTAAAATGACGGCTCTCGAAGTATAGTATAGAGGAGACGCGAAATTTCGAGCTCCGCTGTTTCTACTCAAAAATATAACACTCATCCTTTGAAGATTTCCTCGTCAATCCCTATTGAATACGCGCCATTTCCAATTATCGATCAGATTGCCTAAAAAAAATAAGGCTGGATTTCGGCATAATAGAATAAATTTCGATGCATCGTGCGAAGACTGATTTATTTTAATCTTGTTCCAACAAAAAAATGACTATCCAATTTTGGAAAGCATCAACATTTCAAAGTGAAAGAGCTGGACACTTCTATTCAATCCAAATAAATATAATAGACAACTACTTTATTCGAATTCATGTTGCGTAATAGAAACTTTTTGTAAGAATCGCGGATGGCAGTCATGACGAAATTGATTGATCCGGGAATGAATGAATGTTGATGAATTATTATTTGACGAGCATTGACCTGGGCAGTGATGGATTTTTATTTTTGTTGTAAAAGAAACTAAGAGGCAAAGGGGGGTCAAGAAATGATTGAATACTATCGATAATTTTGAAAATTCCGAAGACAGATAGTCCGAAGTTTGCGCAACCCGTGAATGAAGTGAAAGCTGCTGACCTGGTCGGATTGTCAATAGGATAAGTCAAATAAGAGCTAGCTTTTGTATTCGACTCACAGTGCTCGTGAGAATCGAGATGAACAGTACCTCTGATTACATGGAAACAGGGCGGGGTATTGGACCGACAGTGAGAAGGTAGTCCATCTCGTGTAAATGTCGATCGAGCGGAGGATGTGGTGTGTATCTGTCGAAGTCACGCATTGTACGACAGTATAACATGAAAGTAATGAGCGTGAAAACACGACACCGTCACTGCATGATCCATCAAATTGAAATCTTCAAGAGTCATGCAGGTTCGCTGCAGTCATGAGATCCGTTTCTGGGAGGACAATTGAATGAATTTTGAACGAATGGTCATGCATACAACGAGGCTGGCATTTTGAATCGGGACGAATTACCGGAGTCAAAAAAATGAGGCTTTTACATCCACGCAAAATAAATAAGAGATTGACTCATGAGAATTTTTTCGTTGAACCGCCACATGTCCGAAACACGTACATGATGTACAAGGCCTAACCATAAAAGGACAGAGAATTTCTGTAACCAAGATGAGTATTCACCGAGAATCGTGATGATGGGGTGGGGGGGGGGGCAGATTATCGAAATAGTCAACTAATTCAAAATCGATTCTTCACTGTATATGGACAGGGTGTCGAAAAACTCGGTGGAAATCTCTGAGAATCCAGAGTTTCCAGAGGAATTTCATAAATCCCTGAGATTCCGGAAATTCTAGGAATTCGAGAGACAATGGACACCCTAGAGACTAGTATTGGAGTTAGTCTCTATTGGAGACTACAGAAATTCAACTCGTAACTTGTCTGATTCAAAAATCTGGCTCGTTTTCAACGATTCCCTTCCCCAATACAAGAATTCTGACACGAAAGTGTATTCAATATGCAGCAAATTGAATGTAAAAAAGACTCGTTCATTGTTGGAGAAAAAAAATTGGTAAACATAACTTCGAGAACTCGAATCCTTTTTGGTCATGGTCTATTGATTTGTCGACGAAGGATGCGTTCTTTTGAAGGAATTCTGGTTTTTCGAGGTCTTGAGAGCTAGAACATCTCGAATTGACAGCAAATGAGATGATGGGATAAACAAAGCTGAATTACCGAATACATCATGCGTGGCTGTGCTCGAGTGTACTTATTTATGCAAAATCTCGCAGGATTGATGAACTCGGCCAAGGCAAAGAAGGCCGCCACGATGCAAATTTAGTGCTCAACCAACTGAGCTGTGGATTTCTTTTGGCTATGGTGCCGCATCGCGGAAACTACATATCCAGTTTCGTAAGAAGCGTCGATACGTATCTCCATAACGTACGCGCAATCGTGCAGGTCTGGATACGTACGTGAGTGTATGTGACAGAATCGTTCAACAACAAGCAGCACTGATCACTAAAGCTGGCCCAGCGAGTCGGGTGTAAGTGCAGCTTTATCCGCGGTTCGCGGCTTCTATACCGCAGAGAGTCCTCCTATTCGCCCGCCGCCTAAAGGCCGTCGCCCCGCGTGGCGAGCGTTCCCTCTTATTGAGCTCTCGCTCGATCGAAATTACAGGTTCTCGTTACATATTCTCAAGCGATGCGATCGACAGGCGGCAGTGGCTGTGGCCGAGGCAACCGATTGCATGACCGCGTATACGCGAGTGCCGCCAGCCGGCCCCGAGCTACTCTCCTCGGCGCCCGCTTTATATATTGATCAGCCGATGGTCGGGTGGATACTGAGCCCGCTTCGCGGAATTCTCCCCCGTGCACTCAGAGCCTCAGACGCATGCGCTCCACCTAGTCTCTCGTAACACCCCCGCAACCCACTGAGAGCTCTCAAGGAGATGTCGGATACGGACGGCGTCGCCTACTCTATCCTAACGAAGCATCTTCCAAAAGTATTCGAGATATTTTTTCGCGCCCCAAATCAGCCTGACGGATGAAGGGTATTGAGGGGATGTCGGATACCGGCATTGTCGAATTTTCACATTTTTCCACGAACTTTTGAAATATCGCAAAGATTGATAGTAACGTGAGCTCTAGATAACTTGTAGAAACTGCGTTACTTTGCAGATCTGCGATACCTCAAAAATTCGTCGAGAAATTTGAAAACTGGAGATTGTCGGTAAGCATGCAATTGGGATTGGGACTCCGACATGCCCTTCAGGCGAGGCCGTAATGCACTTCCTCCCGCTCCTCTCACCCAAAATCTGTTCCGGGAATATCTGGACTCCTACTGAACCAAATCACACAAAATTTGATGTGCATCTACCGAATAATGATAAGAAGATAAGAGAGAATGATAAGAGAGGCGTGCCGAGTAGATTTCGCTACCATGCTTCTGCATGATCGATCCGCGTGAACAGACGACGTCTGAGTATACATTTATATGCTTTGTAATTCGCATTTTACGCAATCATTAATTTGGCTCCGTAGCTCCGTTTTTATCAATATTCTGTAGTTGCACATCAAATTTTATATGATTTGGTTCAGTAGATATCGAGATATTCCCGGAACGGATTTTAGGTTAGGGGAGCGGGGCGAGGGCATTACGGCCTCGCTTTAACTATCCTTTCGATATAAGCTTAACGGCAATTTCTGGTCCTCAGTCGAGATCGAAAGAAATCCCAATGGCCGACTCTTAAAATTTAAGACAATTCAAGTATTGGAGGTCCCCAAAACCATTTCGAGGAGATTTCAAGGGTCAATGACACCCCTGTAAGTTTTATATAGCCACAAGAAAAAATCCGGGGAGTGACTTGAGATTACGAGAAACGCCAACAGAATCTGAGGGCGTATGAGATCTTATGGTTACGTCCAAGATGCCGAAATTTCATCTCAAGTAGACCCGTAGGATATCATAGGATCCGATGGGAACGTATATGTCCCAAGGAGATCCCACGAGATCCCATGGATTTATACTTTCAGGAACTCTCCAAACGAGAAACGAAGGAAACCGTCAAAAAAGATCCGGAAAGAGGTCTTTTTCCGAATGAGCATATTTCAAATTGTAATTAGAGTGAGTCTTCATAGGCTTCTATCAGATCCCACAGGATTGCGTAAGGTGTCACGGAAATTCATGAGGTCCTCATGAGGTATGAAAGATAGGATCACATGAGGTGCGAAAATTTGACAAAGAGAGATGATATGGAACGCCAATGAATGTCAAGCGATAGGGTGGGAAAAAGTCCCGATTACATCCCATGTAACCGAAATAATTTTCTCAAATATGGGTAAGAAGGGCAAAAAGAGTGGTTGCACTGAATAAAATCAAAATTCTGAAATAACCAATCGATAGAGCGTGAAAAAATAGTCCAAGAATAATTTCCGTGAAATTTCAGAATGATAGATTCAAAGAAGTGTATAAAATACTTATTCCGTCTCAGGGCGCGGAAAGTCCAAATCTTCTGACCGAGGGCGGGCGGAAAAGTAAGTGCCCAATATATTGGATACTACTTATAAGTGAATGGTTTGATAAATTACCATCTTACTTTTCTTCCCTTCTGATTTTCCCATTGATTATCCCTATCCATATCTCGATGTCCACATTATTTTATTCCACTCCTCAACATGACCTTTCAATTGGTATTCTTCATTTTTCTCCCAGGAATTTTATTAACTCTCCATAAATTGATGAACCTCGCGGCATCTTTTTTTTTCCTACTGACTTTTTCACGGCCAACTTTCCACGTTTCGTATGGCACACGATAACTCGAACTCATTTCAACCTATTGATTTGAAATTTTATGGCACGAATACCTAAAAATCATGTCCAAAATTGCTATTTTTAGGTTAGAGTGCTATAAAATGATTAATGGAGGCCGTTTGTAACAACACAGCTTCATGAACGGATTCACGAAGTCGATTTTTGCGTGTTTGCAGAATCTGGGATTTTGCGATCATTCAAATTCGAGTGAAAAAGAGGTTTCACATTCTGTAGGCAAGTGACATGATAGTCGGGTTACGAGTTTTCAGGCGTTTTTTTTCCAACAAGGTAGTGTTTGGGACTCGGGGGCGCCAATCAGCGGCCGCTATCAAAGTTCCGTGCGACATCATATTGAAAAAAAAACGCCTGAAAACACGGGACTCGACTGCCATGTCTCATGCCTACATAATAGCAATTGTAGGTCGGAAATATTTTTTGAGGGTTCAATCCGTAGATAGAATCCGCTGCGATCGATTCTTGAACGCAAAAAAAATTCAAATTTTGCGTAGAAAAAGTGATCCAATATATTGAACAATCATAGTTAACGCCTTCCCAAGGTCGCTATGTTAATTATTATACAAGAGATCACCGTCAAATGCTGTCGTCAACGATGATACTGGCCATTGGCCTAGTTTTCAAATCATTGAGCTGAAAAGATGCATGGAGGAAACTATGAGGGAAACTTCCAAATCTTATAAGGAGTTTGATATCAGTCTCTATATATGACGCGACAGTAACTGTTTTCCTAACTTCAATTTTGGTGAACACGATGATGAAATCTATGGATAAATGTCATTTTTACATGATTACCCTCGGGTTGTCTCTATTATAGCCTGAGATAAGGGTACTTGCACTTATCGAAACTGCGAAAGATGCTCAGCTCACTATAACTGTCGAATATATTGGACATTAAAAATTAAAAAAAATTCAAGAGTCTATATTGGACACACCCTATTTCATATTAGACGACTACAAAAAACATTTGTGGAGCATTGTTTTTTCATTTGAGACCTAGTTCACTCTAATTCAGACGAAATCTGATTTTTTCCACCGCTGGGAACTGATGTGTAGTGAATGGTTTAATATTATGTTCAATATTAGAAATAATGTTCATCGTGCAATCTAATTTGGATTGATGTATCATTACTTGGAGTGTAACCACGCTCAAGAGTGAGTTCATTTGTTGAAAAATAATTCGAAAATTGGAAGACCATCGATCAAGGGTAGTACAAGTATCTTCCGATTTCTTGACCTTGCTAGTACTAAGAAAATGAGAAGAGCATAATGCGGGAGGGCAGAAGTATGGAGCAAACTTTTCCGTCTGGTACGCAAAAAAAAACCAACTCTCACTCATAATTTTTGCGTCTAGAAGTCGAAAAATAGTATACGCACCTGGCTCATATAGGTGCTTTAGGCACAAGAGGCCAAGAATGCCTATTCGCGTAGCGCTATAATAACTTCATGCTAAGAGATCAGACGCCTGAAGGAATTATTTTATCATAGCATAGAAGATTCGTCGACACACAATCTGTGTAATGCATTTGAAAGCTATTCTAGTAGGCTTGGCGGCTTAGTTCAACATCGACCCATTAGTATGGCGATTGTCACAAGTGAATGTGATGGAATTTGATAGACAAACATAACATCTTGCTCTTTCATTTTAGGTGACTTTATTGACTGGCTTGTGCAACTAACACCAACATGACACACAAAATCGTGATCAAGATCGAATCAGACATGATCGATGATTTACGGTTCGAAAATGGTAAATTCTCTGAACATTTTTGACGTGTGTGTCTCGGCATAATGATGTGTAGTGCAAAATACTATCATAAGAGAAAAGTACCTTGAGCAAACAGAACATATATGAAGCCAACTCACAACTGAGGCCCAGAATGCCGCCAATGCTTACTCAGTATGCGAGTACGTAGGCTTAAGAAAAATTGAAATTAGTTGAAAATCGAGGAGCTGATGAGCACTGATACAACCTGCAGATCCGACCTGAGGTGATTGGCCAGCACGGCTGTACACCGTATGTGTTGCAATTGGTTGCCATCACATTGCCCATGGTAACGCTCGTGTCAACAGTGAGACTGAGCGGGGAAGTCGATAGGCTGACACTGTACTCAGACCAGTGTTTTTACATGCTTTTGCTACGGATATGTTGTACTACCATTCAGAGGACATTCATCCCGATCAATTTTCTCAAATGGCGTAGTACTTTGAATTTCTGATACCGCGTTTGATGTGGAATAGAAGAACTTGTTGAAATTCCTTGAAATATCGCACAATAGAATCGTTTTAGATACAGAGAGCGAGGGCAGTGGAAAAGTTATGTATAGAAAAGTAACTCCGCACGTGAGAAAAGTGCAAATTATTGAGAGTGCCATTGAGAGAGGTAGAATGTATGATTCCACCGCAAAGTCTTCCTATCGTCTCTTGCAAGTAAGAACTCGCATAAATGGAAGCGAGGACTTCTGATATGACGTATTCAATTCGAAAAGAGTCTTAGCTCAGGGGCCGTGCGTAGGGCTCTGTGGCATTTTGGATTCTCCAGGATGAGACTTGGCGATTCCCGTGTATTTTGACCTGCTGAACACGATATTCGAGAGTGGAGAGTCGAAAACACTTGCAGAAAATTGTTATCACGTGTTACACATAATTGAAATCAATTGTAAAATAGCTTCTTACATTCTAAAAATTCTGTTGCGTTCTCTTTGCTACATGTTGTGCAGAAAAGGTCCATATGAGTATGTCAAAAAATGCATAGTTTTCTCGGGTAAAATTCGCAAAATTTAACAAAGCCGGATTAAGCAACTTTCAAACAAATGTTTGGCAACTGTCGATTGAAATTTTTTTGTCCATCTGAATCTTTCAAGGATAGCGAAGAGCAGATTCATTGAAAAATGCTTCCCCCGTCCGTGATGTTAGCGAAAACAATCCCGTGTTTTCGATGCGTGTTGCCCATATCTCATAAAAATTGATACTCAAAGGCAAGGCTCTACTTACTTCATTTGGCTCTATGTGACCAATTCGGGTGGCTATCGCTCGTCCCTAATATCTCTTGATGCATAAAAATGGAAAAACTTGAACAAACTGTGGGAAAATTTCGGAAAGCTCGTTGATTAAATTGAGCCAAAAATTTCCAAAATTAAGTGCCGATAGTTAAAAGTTGTTACTGGATTGCACGGTATTTTTAGAGCGTTTCAGATGAATTATGAATATTCTCAGTTCGCACACATAAATGTCAAATAGATTTTACGCAACGAATGTATTTATCAAATTCAATGCCCTTTGAACTGTTCGTCATATTGCAACATTGAAAAATGCGGCTCGAGCCAATACAATTCTAATGTGTGAATAGAACTAAATTTCCAATATTTTGGCTGAATTTATTGAAAGACTTGTCTGAAGATTTTCCGTTATTTATGCATTACGAAAAATAGACAACAAGACCCCTTCTACTAGGAATATGATGACAAAAAGCACAAAATGAATTTTTCCAGATTGACCACAGTACATTATTGCCCTGGGCACGTCCATCTATTTCGAGCGGTGAATCAGCGAGGGAAATAAGTCCTTCGCGCCCGAAATGGCTATGCGAGCACGGGGCAATAATGACTTTTCATCGTCAGAGCCGTAAGACCGCATTTGAACACGATAGTTTTCGGTTAGAATGATGAAATGGTAAATAAAAATTATTGCTCTGGGCGCGTTCGCCCATGTCGGGCACCAGGGCAGTTTGTTTCTCGAGCAAAGCGAGGGAAGTAAGTCCTTCGCGTCCGAAATGGCCATGCAAGCTCAGGGCAAAAATGATTATTCATTATGAGAACCCTCAAACCGCGTTCAAACGGTGTTTTAAGGTTCTGATGATGAAAAGTCATTATTGCCCCGTTGACACAAAAATAGCTTATATTGAAGATTTTCTTTAGGAAAGAACGTAAGTCTTCGGCATCTATTCCAATCATAAGTATCCAAACGTTTAGACGATATTTCTTAGACATGCTCTTCTAGAGATTCGAGAGGATTATAATCTATTCACCTAACAATCGATACCAATTCGCTATTCCTTTCTGCAAACCTGAATGTCGGAAACAATACACTCAATTTTCACGATCTCTTGTTAAAACTTAAGCTGAAACTTTTCCTTTTGCAGCAACAGAAGTTTTGATTGTTTAATCCTTGAATTAAGAATGATTACTCCGAAGAAAACGCGTCGCTTCGCAAACCACGAGAGCCACTTTCGAATAATTTATCATGAATCACATATTCGAGTTGCAGTTGGAGTGTATAAGTTTCGCGATATTAAATATGTAGGTAGCGGATGAGAAGTATGCAGACGAGCGAATGGAGGGACAAATACAGCTCTTTTGGGAAAAGAGAGGCGTATGCTATGAACGAGTGCGACTATTTATAAAACATCACATACGCGGGTGTACACTCATTTATCATCATTCCCATTAAAATCTTTACGATCGGTCGAAGACATCATAAAATCATCTAAATCTGAATTTTTTGGTCGAATCTGGGACCCCGGTGTGAATTTGTGTTATGGAATTTTGTTCCAAATGTAACAGTCCCAAAAGTTTGAAACTGAGTCTTTTCCGAAATAACACCAAATTAGGTGCCTGAAATGGGTCACCGACAAAGCTCAAAAATTCTCATTGTTGAAAATATTCATCCAATATAAATTTCAATAGCTCATTTGGGGCCTTCTTATATCATGAGAATCATTTCCAAAGTTACCTTGGCATAGCGCTGGGACTTCTGTGAATCCGGGTGTATTCGGATCCGCCAAAGTCCCAGCCTCACCTTGGCAATATTCGGTATCAGTATGATTTCTTCAAATATTTTCAATTTCTCCATCAGCCTAAACTAGAAAAGTAACTTCATTGAGGAATTTTTCCAGAACAATGTATGTAGTTCGAAGCCACGGGGTGGGGTGGGGGGGGGGGGGCGTTTATACTGAACTCTAAGCAATTAAAGCTCGAGGAAATGATTTTTCCATGTCATTTTCTCCTCAGGGTTTTTGAAAATAGAACGATTTTGATGGGATGCGCCAGAAGTCTACCACATGGATTGTAGAGTTACTTTATTTCGCGTGGGTACCTACCTGAAGTTGAATGGATTTCAACAACAAGGGGGGCTGGTTTTCCACTGTGTTTCAATGTTCTTATTTGATGCCGAGAATCGCTAAATTCGCGTTCTGCCAACTTTCAGAAGCTTATAACCATAAATATTGAGTCTAGCGAAATTGACAACAGATCAATCATGTGCAAAATCACTCAATTATTTGAGTGGTATGAATTCAAGTTGAGAAAAAGTACTTGTAGAATTCAATGTTCAAACAGTTTCGGATTTAACAAATTCTGACTAGATTCCCACCCCACATCATGGATCTGCGATTCTTCTGGAGGGAATCCTGAAAAAATTCTATGGGAATATTTCTGCAAACGAAGGCGAAATCTTGGCCCAGTCCACATGAACTACATAAGTTTTAAAAACTCTATGACAGATGCTTCACTGGTTTAGACGGTTGAATGATTGATTCAACAGCGACGACAGACCAGTGGGCCTGGTTCCAATTTCATGAGACATATTACAAAATGAAAGACACCATGTTCTTTTTTCGTTTTTTACCATCTTCTTTCTAAAAATGTCCATTTTTCATTGGTAAGTAATCTGTGATACTATCTGTTATTCATGAATTCATTCTATTCACCTTAATTACAGAGGATAAGATAATCGAGTGAAATTTGCATGAATTATTAAGTAAATTTTCATCGGCCGATCGTGGCGGAGACTTTCGTTGGCGGGTTGCAACCTTTTTACACAAGCCTCGACACGAAAATGAGTTGATTCCCGTGAAAAATCATTCATAAGATTTACATTAGAGACGTCGCTTGAAATGTACGTATCCGATGTTGAGTCTCGAATCAGTATCTTTTAGAGCTCGCAATAACTTTTCGTTTGCTTTCAAGTACTTCAAAGCCACAAGACCCTGTTGTTAGGGCTCAACTACGACTATAGAGGAAATAATTACACACCATTTATACGGTGGAGGGAGGGGGTGGTGGAATACCTTGTAACCTGCACCTTTAGTTTTTGGAATACAGGATTTGCGTGAAGATTCGGATTTATATTGCGGCGGTGTGTCTCACGGAACCGGGTTTTCTATTTCTTTCGACTTCAACTTTCGAAGTCAACTTTTTTGACAGAGGAGCTAATCACCCAGGCGTGTTTTTTCGATATAATTTTTGCATATGTAACACTATGACGAAGAGAGGTCCCAGGAAATAAGGAATGCTGGATAGTCTCGGTGAATTCAAGATACTTCTAAGATGCTTTGACAAATGACAATTTTAAGAAATCTAAGAATTATTCACCAACAAAGTAAGTGTAGGGAAAATGTTCTCATGATTTTCACAGGGGTGATTTGTTTCGGAAATTTGAATACTTTCGCTGTAAACAATCACATTCAGGTGTAAGTTTCGATAGAACTGTCGGTGAATACGTTTTGGGGCTTCCAGAAATTCAATGAAGCTGTAACGAATGCAAATGTAAATCAAGAACTTTCTAAAATTCAAAGAGAACAGACTTTACAGGGTATTTCGCGGCGTTTCAGAGATTTTCGGGATTTCAAGGATTTGTTGGTACCTATTCGTAGTATCAGATAATGTTTCGAAATCTTCCAGCCTACTGTTACAAATAAAATATGAGTGCTTTCACGTCATTTTTCACATCTTTCTACAACTTTTTTTTCCTTCTCAAAATATTTTTTTCACTTTAGAATGTTCAAGATGAAAATCTTTGCAGTTTCTAGGGTGTATAAAGTGTAATTCATCCAAATTAGCCACGTACAAGCAATTTTAAGAGAAAATCA